>CAMXCT020002694.1:45000-66212 GCA_947184155.2 Cladocopium goreaui
TTACAACTACAACTACACAACTACAGTCCACTACACTCCACTACACTAAATTACACTGCACTACACTCTCTACACTACACTTCACTACATTACACGACACTACACTCCACTACACTACAAATACAACTACACCTACACAACTACACTCCACTACACTACACTACAGTACACTACACTACACTACCTTACACTACACTACACTACCTTCCACTACACTTCACGACACTACTCTACACTACACTCCACTACACTACACCTACAAGTACAACTACACTCCACTACACTCCACTACATTACACTACATTACACTACACTACATTACACTGAATGACACTGCACCAAAGATAGACAGGTAGACAGCTAGACAGATAGATAGATAGATAGATAGGTAGATAGATAGATAGACAGACAGGTAGACAAGAGTGAGAGAGATCAATCGCCTTTCAGTCCAGCAGTGGCTTCGCTCTGCCATCTCTGATTCACAACAACCAATCTCTCCTATAGGTTTCCTATTTTTGAAACTTCCGCCACCGCCTTGTGCGGTACTACTGGTAATGATAAGAATGATATTAGAATTACATAGAATTACCATAATTGTACCCAATTTCTGGTGGGCAAATCTCCATCTTTGATGGTTGGCACCCCTTTTGTTTCAGTCCGAATCTGGATTTCCGATCTGGATTCCCTTTTTGGCGATTCTCCATGAAGACACGATTCCTTTAAGCGCATGTTTTTTTCCCACAAAATGGGTGAAATAAACCTGGCTTTCCAAACGAAAAAAAAACCCAAGTTTTTTCGTGGTGAAATCCAGATGGGTTTCCAGATGGGTTTCCCTTTAGGAATTTCCAATCAATCCCCCAGGATGTTCCAGTATACCCATCATGTAAACCTGGTTGGTTAATAGTGATGGTTAATAGTGGTTAATTAATAGGCTATAAACCAACAACAGTGGGAATATGACCATCATCTGGATAAATTATAACGACCTCACTGTTCTCCCGAACCCTGGAATCATGGTTGGTAAGGGAAATGATCCCCAAATGGCCGCAAGATTCAGGTTAGTGAAATATTATAATTTACCCAGCATCATGTAAGCCTGGTTGGTGGTTTGGAACATAGCTATGGAAAATCACTATGCTATCAATGGGTAAATCCACTATTTCGACTGGGCCATGTTCAATAGTTATGTAACAAATTACCAGAGGGTATTGGGAATTTCATCATCCCAACTGACTTTCACTCCATCATTTTTCAGAGGGGTAGGTCAACCACCAACCAGAAACCATTCCCAATTAATTCACCCTGAATAAATCTTTGATTCGTTGGTATTCAAGCCCCATGAATTCTTGATACATGTTCCCATCATTTTCCCCTGTAAACTCGCCATTTCGTTGATTCCCCATTCCCAAAGAATTCCCCATCATTTTCCATTATATCATTATAGCTGGTGGTTTCAAACATGGCTTTTATTTTCCATTTCATATATGGGATAATCATGGATAATCCTTATTGACTTTCATATTTTTCAGCGGGGTTCAAACCACCAACCAGATATCATTGTAGCCATTCTGATCATTTCTCCCCTTCAATTCTCATTTATATCCCATAGGATCCATGGTGCTGCTATATATGGTGCTCCATGGATCCCATCAATATACCCCATTTATGTTAGCATATATACCAGCACCATGGATCCTATGGCTATTTAAAACAACAACAACAACAACAACAACAAACACAAAAACAACAGCAACAACAACAACAAACGACGACGTTTTTTTACCGCGTGCCTTTCAAAACTGTCGTCGCTCCAGGCCGCTTGTGGATCCACGCCACGTCCAAGACGCCGGACTTGATGGAGATCCAAGCCCTGGAAGAGAGGCGGTTCGGTTCGTTCCGCAGCAGCGAGGGGTTCCCCAGGGGAAGAAACGTAGTTTTTAACGATCAAAGATATGACTCATATGACATAAATACAGTACAGTAATAACTGATGTATGATGTTTAATACCATGTTAATGGGAGTATCAGTATCATTGGATTTTTGTTTGGGAGATAATATTGGTATAACTTATGACCCTGGCAAGTGAGTAAACATAGTAAACATCAAGATCAACCAGCAATCGCATGGATTTAAATGTTGTTTTTGAATGTTTTTGATGTATGATACCTCGCATGGTAGAATAGCTGGGTAACTGGGTTTCTGGCGATTACTGTATATGTATGTACATGTGATCATAAGTGTAGTTCGATGGGTGAACGAAAGCCAACTTTCACACAGCCACGAAGCACAAGCACAAGCTGCAGCGGATACTCGATCCGCTTCAGCGGGTTCAGGGCCAGAATACCCCAAATTTACGTTGCCATGGGGTACCCTCTGGTAAACGTACAAACAACTATGGAAAATGACCATTTTTTTTTGGGAAAACTCACTATTTCTATGGCCATTTTCAATAGCTATGTTAAATTACCAGAGGGTAAAACTTGTTTTTTTAAACATGATCCCCAAGTTTTGGGTGGACAAGATCTGACAAGGACAATTCTCCCGAGCAAAAAATTGGCTGGGTCACTGCCTTGGTCCATTCACCTCACAACTGACCAAACAAAATGGCCCATAGAAATAGTGGATTTACCCATTGATAGCATGGTGATTTTCCATAGTTATGGCCTGTAGCATCCTGTAGCTTTGTCTCAGAAAGAATGGCAAAGGCCAACAAATCCGAGTCTAATCTGGTGGATTCCTTGCAAAGCAGCCAGCCAGACCACAAAGTTTAGGCTCATCTCAGAAGAGATGCAAGCCAAGTACGAGCCGTCCAGATTGCGCAAACAAACGGTAACGGAGTGCTGAAAAAAATCTCGCGATTCGAAGTTAGGTCGGCAGGGGCAGATCACGGCCATTTCTGCCAGGAATTCGGAAGGTGGTCCGGTGGTCAACTCTTGATCTAGCCACTTAGGAAGGGATCTGTAAGAGGCATGTTGAGGGCCTCAAAAAATTGCTTCCAAAGCACCAATCTGCCAATCGAAGCTGGGTCAATTCAGATCTATACCCTATATCCCCAGAGCTTGGACGACAAAGCCGTGGGTCAAATTTGAGCACCTCATTTCCCCACTAAATTTTGGCCGCAGCCCTCAAACATTCCTCATGTTTTTCTCAACATGAACAATCAATGGGGACATTCGGCACAATGACATTACCCTCTGGTAAACTAACATAACTATGGAAAATCACATTTGTTTAATGGGTAAATCAACGAACTACATGGCAATGTTCAATAGCTTTTTGTACGTTTACCAGAGGGTAGAATGTTGATGACTAGCTGATATTATCTTCATTGCTAGATCACCAAAGTTGATCCATGACATTCACCTTGTTGAACTATTTCGAATGAAAGCCAATCTATAGTTGACAGAGGAAAATGGATGAGTGCCCCGCAAAGAACAAACAATATGTGTCTGTTTGAAGGCGACATCACACATGCAATCAGTATTTTTGACCGCAAACAAGATTAGTTTGGAAACAAGCATCCAGAGTCCAAAAGCTTAAAGATACTGGATAAGCATGGATAAACTGACAATCAAATGGAAGAAGTGTAGGATACAAGCAACAAGGTGTGTGGAAGGATAGATGAAAACTGGAATCGCCTTTCATTTGCCAAGGCGGGACAAGCTGAACAAACTAACCGACAAGAGAAATGAAAATTGGACTATCCTTGGAGTGGAAAAAAGTGAAACAACCATAGACACCAAAACATCTCAAGGAAAAGTGCTTAAGCAGCACACAAACAATCTTGAACCAGGAAAACAGGGAAAACGGTGTAGCCCCATATTGTTTTCATTATTACTTGGCTATCCCCACCGGTCATAAACGGACGCAGGATGCTGCTGCAGGTACGCCAGCATCTACCAAGCCGCAGGAGTTCCGATGCCGTCCCTGAGCTCAGATCGATCGGGCGGGTTTCAGGCGATCGATTGGAACAGGGATAGGTTGGGATGGGTATTGAACCATTTCTAGATATTTGGCATTTCCCATCAATACCTGGGAAAACTATATATAAATCACCTATAAACTGAGAAAACATGGGAAAACCCATTTCTAGGTCAATCCTAGATGGGTAGAAACTAATCCTAACTAGTCTTGCAGGGTATCCATGGGATTATCTACATTCACCAGCTAAGTTTTTTTTCAGGGTATCTGGCTGATTGGCCAGGTTGAACCACAAACAAATTGGGGGTAGCAACAGAAATGGTGGACTTTGGTATGATAAGGTTGAAATCGCTGGGTCAGCAAAATGGTGCTGGAATATCTGGAATATGAATCCCAACATTTGCCCGGACAAAATCACCCAGTTTTGTAGCTAAATCTACCGAAAAAAACATGGGTTCTGGTTTGGTGGTTTGGAACATGAATTTTATTTTCCCCAATAGTTTGGAACATAATTTTGATGATCCAATCTGACTTTCACTCCATTTTTCAGGGTGGTAGGTCAACCACCAAAACATGGGTTGCATCAGCTGGGTATCATTGACTGGATCATGTTCATGAGATCATTGGAACTTCATGGTACAGACATGGGAAACTAATGGTAGAGATATCCGGCCTGGTTAATGGTGATGGTTTTTATCGTGGTTTTCATAGGCTATAAACCAACAACAATGGGAATATGATGGTGATCTGGTTGGTGGTGACTGGAACCATGGAATTTATATGACTTTCCATATATTGGGAATAAAAACCCCAACTGACTAATATGTTTCAGAGGGGTTGAAACGACCAACCAGCTAGAGTTCATTTGTGAAAAACGGAGCTTCAGCATAGCATGTAACTTTTGTTTTCTTCTCTTACATGTCCTTTTCAAAGAATTTTCGCATTCTATCATTCATGGGCCTATAATGGGGAGATAGCGGGATACATACAACCAATCACAATTGAGCGGGTTAGAACCCAATCATACTAATGAAACAAAGGGTATGGGCACATATATAACTGAGAATAATGGAGCATTAACCAACCGATGATGAAGGAGTTGAGCATTTTAGTGGATAGTTTATAGTAACCATTGAAAAGGATATGTAGCCAACAAAAGAATGGATTTAACCAGCAATGGTAATAGTAATAGTTGCTAAGATTTGCTAAGCAGTTTTAAAACACATGCAGGGTTTCTAACATTTACCATGAACATGGGAATTGGTTCATTCAAAACATGGATTCGACCACTATAGATAAATATAGAAACACACACATTGAAAAATAATGGTCCGTGGATCATTCGATTGATAGAAGCTGGAGCCTTCCTCAAGTATACATGGGATAACGAATCGCGGACTTCTTGACCAGGCGAAGCTTACGACTTACTAAATGAGTTGACCATCCGAGTGGCATAGATGTGGCCCTCCTTGACTTCATGAATACAGTAGCAACCTGATATGCCGACATATCTCGCAACAAGTTTTGTCGGTGAATGCCATTACTTCTTAGGTTCAACATGGAAGCCATCAGTGTGGCCATGTCTTGTAGTAAAATCGTTAAACATCCACATTTTTCAGGTTCCATGTCAGAGAGGAAACATGATCGAAAAAACAAATGAACTCAGAAAAAAACGTAACAAATAGGCTTTTCACTCAAATTTGATCCCCACCTGCCAGGTGAGGGTCTCTAGACTTTAACAAAGATATGCCTCACTCACTCACTCACTCCCTCCCTACCTCACTCACTCACTCACTCACTCACTCACTCACTCACTCATTCACTCCTACTCCCTCCATCCCTCACTTACTCACTTCAGGGACGGTTTCATTCTTCCGGATCCTTTCCTTGCCTATTTCTTTGCCAGCTCGGTGCCAAACGCTCGCAAGCGTCGGATGCAGTGGAAAACGCCTGGACCAGAGCCATATCGCGAGAGCCGGATGCAGTGGAGTACGCTTGGACCCGAACACATGCCAGAGAGAATGTCAGATAAAATGCCAGACAGAATGCCAGATGGAATGCCAGAACATATGCCAGATAGAATGCCAGAAAGAATGTCAGAATAGATGCTATAGATAGAATGCCAGATAGAATGTCAGAATAGATGCCAGATAGAACGCCAGAATAAATGCCAGAAAGAATGTGAGGTAGAATGGCAAAATATATGCCAGAAAGAACGTCAGATAGAATGTCAGAATATGTGCCATATATATTTATAAATGTCCAAGTGGTATGTCAGAAACTATGTCAGACTAGTGTGTCAGGGTGGGGATCACTCAAAGTAAGGTAAAATTATAATTAATTATTCGAAGACTATGTAAACCTGGCCGAATGCAACCACCAACCACTAGAATGTTCGGGTTAAAGACACTGTGATAGAGCTAGAAGGAAAAAAAAGAGTTTCACTCGGTAGACTTAAGGACATGACACACCTAATAAATGCTGGCTAAAACTTGAAAGTTAATGTTCAGCCATTCTGATGTATCAATACTTCGCAATTTGCTATAACATTGTTGCATTCTATTGGTCAGAGATCGCAGTTTACATGTGAACTTCAAAAATCTGGCTTTGGAAGATTGTTGTTGTCGGTTTGCATCGGAAATAACATTTTTTCGAGGGGTTCCATCTTATGTTGTCCTGGTGGATTGTGGTAGAACTGCAGGATCTGTCTACCGGGACAACTTGCACAAAAGTGTGTGCACCAAACTGAAACTTGAGTTCCATTTCATTTGAGGAATCAAAGATCCCTGCGTTTACAGACACAGCAAAACCAACGTGACTTTGGTGCATCGTGTCGATGACGTACGGTTTGCAGGGCCTACGGCCGTGCTGAACCGCGTAGACAAGTTCATCCCTCATTGTTGTGGGCTGTACACAACTAGACGCTTAGACGGTTAGTCTTTTTGAAGTTAAATAGGCAAACAACCCATATCCCACTAAAAAGGCTACGGTTCGCAGTTGAAACAAACTACTATGTCAATGTGGGTATCGTTTAATACCGTTTAATACCTAATTGGTGATTATTTGGATCATTGTTGGTTATTCATATCACATAAAATATCCCTAGACAAATGGCCATAGACTATTATTTAACATCATTTAAAAACAATAGTGTTCAATAGAGTTCAATATAGACCTAAACTTCAGGGAATGTCTTGGATCCAATTACATAATCCACGAAAAATGGTTCTTTGTCGCAGTTTATATATGTTTCTATGTGGCCCTGTAGTTGGCTGAAGTATACCCAATCTGGTTGGTGGTTTGGAACATTTTGGGAATTTCATCACCCCAACTGACGAACTCATATTTTTCAGAGGGGTAGGTCAACCACCAACCAGATATGAATCCCAAATTTTGGTTGGATATCCCACAGTTTGACTCACCAACGCAGATAATACCTACTTATTTTTTTGAACCATAGAAAGAAATGGGATAATAATAGTTATATATATATATTCCTTTTGTTTTCCCACTATTCACTGTTATGTTCACTGTTTAATGGTTCAATATCCACCCAACCTACTCCCCCAAGTTGAATGGCGTTTTTGGATGTCCACCTCGGTGTTTCGGATCGTGACCCCGCAACCCAGGCCATTTCCGTCCAATTCGGGGGGCTATCCCACCTCGGTGGGGGGGCCCAGGACTGAGGGGTGTCCAGGTTCGGTGAGTTTGTCGTGCGAAGTGATGCTGCATAGTCAGCCATTGAAATATTAATATAAGTTAATATACTATAATCATCTATAATCTATATATATATATATATTTTTACATAATTATATATTTATATAAATATTACTATATTGTATACATATATATATATAAGTACAAATTATAACTAGTTAGAATAATTGTCGGAATTTTCCTCAGGCTAAATTATATGAATATAGTGTCATGATTTTTTTTTAAACAAATGAACTTATGGCTGGGAGGCATCACTTTGTATGGCTCGAGATTGAACGGGTTTAAACATTAACTGGAAAAGTCGGGGAGGGAACCAACAAACATGACACTCATGAAACAACACACCAAAACAAACAAAATGATTTGCCTGTCAAGTTGCGGGTGCTTGGGTCTGAAACTTGAGCTTGGACTTGGGGAGGAACCCAGGTTGGCAGGTTGGTATTGGTATCACCAAAAGGTTTTGGGTCAAACCAAAGAGTGGATGGGCATTTAAAAAGATCGTATTCTAGTCTATGTAGTGCTGCGATGCTTGCCAGGGTGCCATTCGCAGGGGTGCAGTTAGGTTCAGTCTTGTCATCAGTTTGGCAGACCGCGCGGTCCTTATGGCGGAGTGAGTCACCATTCTGGTTTTGACCAGTGACGCAGGGCCGCCTTTAATACCCATAGGATCCATGGTGCTGATATATATATGCTAACATTTGGGGTATATTGATGGGAAATGTTACCATATATAGCATAATTACATGGATCCTATGGGAATTGAAAGTTCCGCCTGCGTGGAATGTTGCACGAAGCCAGAGCTATTCACTTCGCAGCTGGATAAGCGACCTAGTGGTTTGGAGTAGACTGACATGTAGCCAGGCAGGGACCAGTTGCTGCCCTCCATATCACAGTAGCTCGCTACGCCCCGCTAGAGGCAGAGACGGCATTACACGCAGCCATATCAACCAATTGACATTGGTACTAACATCTATGGTGTCTGCAATATATTGCTATTCGTACCTATTCAGAAATTGCAATGAATTAATTACAATGAATTACAATGACTTGACGGCAAAAGCACTGTGAATGATGCTGATCTCAGGGGAACCAACCCAAAATTCCTCATTTCAGTCAGGTTGAAAATTATCAGACTATCAGAACTCAACCATATATATATATATATATCTATAATTATGTATATTTATAATTATATATATATATTCAATGGCCATTCCAGGATCCTAAATTGCAGGTACCTACCATGTATAAGGCCTATATAAGGCCTTAATTTCAGGGAATTTCCCCACAAAATATGGTCTTATATGGTACAGTACCTGCAATTTAGGATCCTGGAATTCCCATTGATATATGTGTGTGTGTCTATTAATATCGATTATCTACAAATTATTATAGTGCATAATAGTGTGTATATATATATATATACACGTTTTGAATACTTTGAGGACTTTGACGTTTATATAACTGGTTGTTTGTAAAATATCATATTATATATGTATACATACGTAAGATTTAACCAACGTCTAATTTGTTTAATATATATATACCCTAGGATACCAGAAGCGGTTTTTAGAATGTCTCTTGTTGAAAAGCCCATTTCCACTCATATTCAAACGTCCTTTCGTCAGAGGTGGCAATTGGCTACTCCAAACCTGTTGTTTAGACATGTTCTAGATTGTTCTAGTATATACCTGACCACAGGCCCGCGCAGAGCCATGTTTTACTCGCAGCATCGCACATTGCACATCACACCATGTCCGAACCACAGCTTGGAGTTGATCTCAACCTCTTTTACCTCTTGTCCTTAACACAGCAGAGAAGGGGGCCCACTAAAACCCCCAGAAACACAGGCTGGGAAACAAAGTAGTCCAAACACGCATCCCACTGCTATAAAGCTAGATATTAATTAATTGAAGACCAGGGTCTTCTTCCGTTCCACACGGTGCTTCATAGTGCGAAGCCTCCCACACAAAATGAATCAATCTAAACTATTGCTGCCGGATGATACTGATCATTGATCAAACAATGCCTATCCAAACAAGGCTTCCGGCCTGAGCTTGGTGCATTTGAGGAGCCAGATGTGTCGGCGCTTGGGATGTGCTCTGGCTGCAATGCCTCAGCCAGCACTCAGCAACAAACATCTAGGATGGGCCACCACCCGCCACCACCCCATCCACATCACACATCCACTTTATCCAAGATAAGATGCACTTAAGCCAGCGCATCGCATCCTCGTCGACAAATGTATGCCACATTCTATAGTTAGCCCCTCAGCACAACACCAAGCACCCAGGTGGGTAAACATGCACCCCAACGCGCCCACACATACAATTCGCACGCATGGTTCACCACGCTTTCACATGCCCAGGAACTGTACTTCAGGACGTCTTTGCTGAGATGTAGTAGAACCTAAGCTAGGCCAGCAAGTGGGAGAGACAAACACAGGATGAAACACAAGCCACTGACATGTGCTGCACATGTACTATACACGCTATGCAATATTTGCCTCAAAAGGGAATATCCCCTTAAACACAAGTTTTGTATGCCATGCCAGCTAGCATAGTATGTTGTGAATTTCCGACCTCAGACAGGTTATTCTCCGAGAGTGGGAAATAAGATAAAATAAGCACAATCAAGCGCTTGCTGAGTCACATGAATTTTTGGTCGCATCAACCATCTGTTTTTGTTCATCCTGCAACACGTGTGGATTGATTGGGCTTTTCAACAACAGACATTCTAAAAACCGCTTCTGATATCCTAGGGCAAACATATTGCACATGGCATGCCAGCAGAGTCCCCCAGTCCTGATATGTTCTACGCACAGTACCTTGTAGAGGTCCACAAACCGAACCCCGTTGTCATGGAGTTCTTGCGCTGCACTTTCCGGCCTTGGACAGCTGACCGGGATATGGGACTAGCAACCAAGATCAATCAAGTACCCTCCAGCAAATTAACATAGACCCTGCCAGATAGGGGTTGAAAGATTAGTTTCCTCTAAAAAAATGTGATTTTCAGGGTCTATGTTAATTTACCAGAGGGTAAGATGTGTAGGGTATAATTTATCCCGAACCCAACAAAATGTGTACTTATATTCTAGCGACATGACATGTACTTTTGAGGTTTGGAGTAGCCAATTGCCACCTCTCACGGCAGGATGTGCTAGTCAATAAATGATATAAATTAAATGTTGTATAGCATTCCAGGGATTGGTAAAATGTCCTATTTATATTATTAGATATCACCCAACTATTGGGGATATAATCTCCAACAGATACTTGAAGGTGATGTTAAAATCACAAAAAAGGGGCAATTGCCAACCCTGCATCATGACTGTTTCATAAATAGGTAGACCAACCATAGACCAACCTTGGAATAAGAACCACTGTAATCCAATTGCTGCCACGGCGCAAAAAGCGGCCATGGCTCTCGCTGATGCTGAAGATGTTGGTCATAGAATTCCTCATGAGGACAGCGCCAGGGATTGGGATTGTGCATGGAAATCAAGACCGGGAATTTGACATAGGCATTTGGTTGATGTACAAAAAGAACAATTAATTGTAAGAGTCCATTGGGTAATTTCACCAACACATTTTTTAAATTTCACCCGAATGTTGTACTGTTGGTGAGAAAAACAGGCCCAATACCAGTTCAACAGTTCAACACCCCAGGGAATTCAAACATCCTAGATTCACTGCTGCACTGGTCAAATGGAGAATTTGATGATCCGGGCGCTGTGCAAGCACCCCCAGTAGAGTGTGATTCAGCCAGCTCAAGATCACTCTTCCGTTATATGCCTTCGCAGTGAACAACTCGTTGCCATCCTTCTTTTTCACCTGAGCCATCAATCCACCCAGGGCTGATCAGAAGTAAGGGAAAACAGGCAAAAGACACTGGACCCCCAAGACTGGCCGGCTGAACCAGATTTTGCTAAAATCTTCATCTTTGAACTTATTAGCTTCATAGCCATGAAACCATTCGGGGAAGGAACGGAGGCTGGGAGTGAGGGATGCGCTTAGACCTGCAAAATGCTAAGAAGTCTTGGTAGGCCACATCCAACTGCTCAGCAAAGGTCCCTGTACCAAAGTATTCAAAGTCCTCACATAGCAAAAGCCTTGGCTGGGCCAAGCGAGAGCTGCAGGACCTGGAAGACTGGATGTGACCTTCACTATGATCCCACAATCACAACGTTCTTGGCAAAAGAAACTTTTCTGCATTTTGACTTGGCAAGTTTCAGGGCGCCAGCGTTGCACACATATAGCAGCCCTAGATTGAGGGTATGCATGGAACAGAATCGAATGATGGTGTGGTGAAATCCCTTCAGATGTCGGAGCGGACCTGAGCAAAAAAAAGCCCCGGACTGTTGATGATATATCTAGATGATAACGTCTTTTGGGGATATCCGGATGATATTTCTTACAAAAAATATTGTCCCATAAAGTCTAAAACACTTTTAAAACCCATTGGAGTAAGATTGATAGTATGTTGGGTTCTCCATGGAAAACATAGTTGATAATGATTGGAACAGCCAGATACTCAAACCTCGAAGATTCATTGCTTCAGACATGTGTGCCCCCCACCTTAGTCATCAACATGTGTGGATTTGAGATATTTCATCGATCTATATGATATCACTTAAGCGCACAGAAAAAATACAAAATCATATACATCAAGCCCAATCCGTTCGAGGTGCAAAGTTGTTTGTCTTTTAATCGGCGGGCTAAAAATTGCTCCAATGAGAACTCTTCATGTAACCAGCGACTGGTTGGGCCCCCATTGTAATAAAGATAGGCCTCATCCCCCTTTGTCCCAGCTGCACAGCGGTAACAGACCTGTTGGCCTTGCCATGACGCTGTAAAGCGCCACACGTCACGGTGGAACTCCCAATCGCCACGGAGCTCGGTCACACTAAACCTCATGTTGGAGCGGCACAGTGGCATACCTGCACGGGCAAGGTCAGCACCTGTGAGGGGGCGTCCACCTGGCCCTGAACGTGGGTGGACACCTTCGAAGGCCCAATTTAGGGACCACACCAAGCGTTCCCATACCACATTGAATGTTCGATTTTTGATGAGTTTGTCCCTCCCAATGGAAAAGACAAGCCACCTAGAGTGGCGCACGCTTTTGGGTCTAAAGAGTGGAAGATTTACAAAAATCCCCACCATCTTTTCCACCCGGACTTGCGTCCAGAGCCGGGCCGCGTCTCCGTGGAGCCCGACGGGCATGTGGTCTCTTGAAGCAGGTGAACAGCATGCCCAAGGTTCTTGCATGGCCCGCGCATGGTCCCAATATGAATGCACATCACAAGGGTCCACCTCCACTCCCACAGTGTCAAACAAGTAGTTTAGTATCCGATGTGGGTGAATGATGGGGAACACCTCCACTTTGGCATTGCCAACTGACTTTTTGTCGAAAACAGGAAGGCGAATAGTTTCAATTTCCTGGATCAAATGTCTTTCAACCCTGCGAACTGAATAATATATTAATTGGTATCCCCTTTTGAAACTAGCCCCCTGCAGTTCACATCAACACAGAAAAGGGGTCGGTTTATTCAAAGCAGCATCCAAGGGGCGACAGGGATGTCTGCAAAATTCCAGAAGTCCCGTGCATCGTTTTTTCCAGATTTGGAACCCAGTTTCATTGTGTCCGGATGAACAGCCGATCCACTTTCCTAAGCCAAGCGGCATGGGCTATCCATGTCATGTATGATTCTACCTGGAACTTGATTAGGGGGAATTTTGTAGTCAAAACCCAACATCGATCTAAGTTGGTTTGACTATGTTTGAATCGTTTTTTGACCCCATTAAAATTCAAATGATAGAGATCCGATTTTGCCAAACATTTGAATGCCTGAGTTGTAAGAAGATAGCACCTCATTTGTCACAGTAGTGAAATCAATAGGGACCAATAGGTGGGAACCCGACTCCTATAGGATTTTGAATTGGCATGTTGATCAATAAGAATCAAGATAGTAAATTTTAGTGAGCAACATGCTAATTCAAAATCATCCGGCTGCAGACCCTTAACACATCCTGCACGCGCCATGGCCCATGGCCACCTGCCCAGGATCTGCAACTTGATCACGGACTCGTCGCATCGCACGCTTCACCGAGGTTGCCTTGGCTGCGTTTGGGAAACAAAGCAGAGAATATAGTGGATTGGGGAACCTAAACAGCGTCCAAATAATGGGAAGTCCATTTTGTTTCCACTTGGAGATTTGCCTGTGGCATGTCATGAAAATTCAAGATAAGCAAAATCAACCGAAAAACCTCATGATGCATGCATGCATATTTTTGCCAAAGGGCACCAGAAGCGACATCATCGTAGTGCCCTTCCAATGCGACTGGAAGATTCGTATTCACACCTGCGCTGAGGGGCGCACAACAAAAGATAAAAGGCAAAGGGGTCTCGTTGATGGACCTAATCGGCTAATAAGCTCACATACCCCCATGCATGTGATCATATCACTCATACCACAATTAAATCATATCACCCCAGGTATTTTCCAAAAATGTTGCTCAAAATATGTTGATCCAAGATATGTCGTATGTGCATGCATGTGTGAAACGGGCTGGCCCATTCTTTTCACCCTTGACAGCTGGTCAAAGATTCGGATCCCCGAAGTCCTGCCTCATCTATAGTCACTCCCAGCGTGGCTTCTCACACAAGTCAAATGTCCAAACATGTTTTCCATGGTGGTCGGAAATGTTGAACCATCAGGAGTTTTCCAGAAAAGTAGTAGCACATAATGGTATATCCTCTACTACAATCCTTGTACCACACACTGGCGCAACAGCTGAGGCTCAGGACAACCTACGAAAGCTGCAAAACTACACTGGCCCTTCCAGTTGGCATCGAAAGACTGGCTCCTAAGATGCGTTTAGAAACACACCAGACCGATCTTTTCGAAACACAGATCAACCTACTTAATCTTGTAGGCTGAAAGAAACGCTTGGAACTCTGAGCATGCCGAGTTGGCAGCGTCGATCAGGGTGGGCATCTTTCCCAAATTGTCCGCCTCAAGCAAGAGCAAAATATATGGGGAATTTATGCTATATGGGAATTTGCTAGATCACACCCACATATCTTGTATGTCTTGTATTTATATTTTACAACTAAACAATATAGCTAACCTCAAAACCCTTTTCGGTTGAGATCGTGATGTAGGGCACGACCATAGTAAGGAATTGTACTAAGGGACATAACTTAACATGTTGATATGTTTGAGCGGCCTTGGCCGCATCCACCGCTTTCTGCAATTTGGATCTGATATCACGAAGCTTGTCCAAGTGGGGCTGAACCTCCAGCAGGATCGCATCTGCCACTGATTGGCTCCTAGGTGAACATGTGACCACTCACAAGGCCATTCAAGAAAACAATGAAGGGGCATGGCAGGTTATAACCCAGAATTTGTATACTAAAAAGCAAATTCACAGGAAACTAGATCATGAAGATTCTTGAATAGCTGGGAATTTCAGTCCTCTAATTGTTGAACAATAATAGAAGGACCATGCATACAAATCAGCCCGATGCACATTGAGCCCAGATCACTCGACCCAATTTGCTCCGCCAAGGCTCATCGTGCTGAGCTTGTCACCCAGGCTGGCCGCAGTGGAGATGTGGTTGCCAAGCTTGGTCACTGCCTCATCGGATGAATATACCAGGGTATATGCTATCGATGTGTGATATTTTCAGATCATACATTGTAACAAATATGATACTGATATAATTATAATTTTAGATTTCCTTTTGACTGGAGATGGCAGGGAAACAAGACGATGGTATGATAGAATTCAAAAACATCGATCTATATTATAATTATATTATTATTATGATGCACCTGGAAGCTAGGCCATGAACAAAAACCTTTGCTAGACACTTTTTCCCGTTGGCCCCCCACAAAAGACACCCACAAAGGAAAAGTGCCAAAAAGGACCCCCCCCCGGGGGGGGGGGCGGGGGGGTTCCTTTTTGGCGTTTTTTTGATTCTTGGGCAATTTCAAACCAATAGGAAAATCACAAGCCGGAGCATCCAAAGACTGGGGATTGAATCGATATCAGTTGCGCACTAGGCCATTCCAAAAAGTTCTTGCCAGACCATTGACAGTTTGTCCCGCTGCTCAAAACAATCTAAGCCTGATTTCCCTTTCGCTGCTCCTTCTTGAACTCAGTGTTCTTCTTCTTCTCTTCGGCTTTCCTTTGCGTTTCAGCTTCCTTCTCCTCACGCTTCTGTTTTTGATCTTCGGTCTCCTCTTTTGGCTCTTTTTCCTTGTCTTCTTTTCGTGTTTTCTTCCTTTCCCTGGTGTCATCATCCTTTGCCTTCTGCTTCTTCTCCTTTGCAGTTGCCTTTGAACCTTTCTTTTTCTTCCCTCCTTTTTTGTCCTCTGGCACACTGCATGGGGAGCTGGGGAGTGGACACACATGCACTGGCATACATACAGATATTGAATGCATGTATGCAGACAACCACGCACTGCGCGCAGAGAAAAAAATGACAAGAGATGTTGTAGCTTGACTAGGCGAAGAACATCAAACACAATCATTCGATCCATGGATTGTACCATATCGATATAATACGCAGCTTCCCTGAGGGCATTATATGAAAATTAACCATATATGATATAAATGACGTAGAACATATCCATAGTGTGGGTTCTCCAGCCTCTGAGCTGGAACTGGAAGAGCTTCCTGAAGAATCTGAGTCAGACCCCGAATCCGATTCAGAATCGGAGGAGCTCGAAGACTTTTTTTTCTTCTTTTGTCCGTGGTCTTTCTTTCCGCTTGCCTTCTTCTTCTGGTGCTTCCTTGCCTTCTTTTCTTTGGTGGAAGCCCCCTTGTCACTGCCATCCTGTTCTGCTGCGCGGAAAAGTTCAGCGCAAGTCACATCCTCGCTGTCTTCGGTGCCCTCCTTATCCCAGATAAGGTATTGGCGGGTCTCCTTAGAATGCGAGGAAAAGGCATTGAGCTGGACAACACACTAGCCACTAGGTATCGATCGATAGTTATCCAGAATGTCTCAAAATAGGGGGGGGCCAAACTTTTTTTAAATATATTATAATGCAGGGGTTTGGGGCACCCTTGGGCACCCTTATTTTGAGATATCCCCCTATAAAATACCCCATATATTATAATTTTTAATATAAAATACCCCAAGGGACGCTAAAGTGACAATAATGCATAATGGGGGTGTTCCCTAAAAAGATATCCTACAATGATCCTATTGGAAACGATGCACTGTGTAACAAAAAATCTTATCCCAAAACGAAGTGAGAGTCTGGTGTATCTCTCCCGTGACAATCGGGATGCGGGCGAATCTGATGCACACTTGCATCTGTATCGTTCTCCTTGCTCTCAATTATTGTTTCTGCCACCGTAAGACTTCCAAACTTGGCTGTCATCTCGGACTTTGTCATCCACACTCTACTTCCATACGACCGGTGTTTGGATTTCTTCTTGCATTCGATCATGAAATCGGAATAAGCCCAATGCCCCTCACATGCGGCCCACTGCTCAAGAAGCACTTGCAGCTTATCCGAACTCCTGTAGGCACTTTGGCCTGCGCGGCGCACCTCAATCGGAGTGGACTTGCCTCAGGCCCGGCCGGAAGCTTTCTGGCTGGTGTTGTGGACTCACACAGATCTTGATATTACTGACCGAATCAATGAAGGAAATCCACTGGTCCATATATAGTTTCATGTTCCTGAAGATATGGATGGGAGGAAAGAATGGGTCTACTCTATATTTGAAATTTTCTATGTTAATCACCAGTCCATTGGTATTGTTGATCAAAACAACAGGACAAATTGCTTTGATGGAAGCATCGTCCCTGGTCACACTGGAAAAAAGCCCGGGTGGTACAACTAGCAAGGAACTCTCATCAACAAAGACATGACCCGGTGTGGGGCCTATTGATCGATATGCTGTGTCAAAAATACGGGTTTACCACTGGCATGTTCTATGGATTAAGAACATTAAAAAAAGTGTTGGTGGCGAGATACTTTTCAGCGACCGGCTGAAGCGCATATATCGCGCGTGTGCCGCCTTCTTCGCTTGAATCCTTCTAGCTTCCTCCTCCCTCTGACGCCGCGTCTCCTCATCATCATCACTCTCATCATCATCATCATCACTGGGCGGTGGAGAGGGATCAGGCGGAGAGGGAGCAGGCTGAACGCTCTTGGAACTGCTGCGAGTTGAAGGACTCGGGGTTGTCTTTGGGGTCTCAGTGCTTGGGGTCCCCTTGCTGGACAAGAGCTCTGCAGTTGAAGCCCTAGTCAGGCACTCCTGTACAGCCTTGGAAGTGTCAGGTGTCAAGGTTCTCTCAAGCTTCGCTTCCACTGAAGGTGGCTTTGCAGGCTTTGCAGCCTTTGCCTTGACAGCTGTTCTTGGTGGCGGTGTTGACTCGGGCTGGGGCTTGGCATCCTCCAGAACCTCTTTGCTCTGTATCTCTCTGGTTAGCCTGGGTTTGGCCGACTTGGAAGGTGGCGGCGGGTTGACTTTGGGCTGCATTGCTGCCAATGCTTGCTGCCCTTCCTTGATCGCTTTCTCCACTTCTGAAGGTGTCGCTGGCACAGTCGATGCTAGCGAATCTGGCAGTGAGCGGATGGACCACTGGCATAAAATATTGTATAAATTTAAAAAAAATATCAAATGACCACTCTTTTAAAGTGACAAAGGGCCGAGGGCTCAGTTGTAAAATATAAACTTATATATAGTAGATCTAGATCATATACATGATGGCCTAGGTTGGTTTCCAATATAGACCGGCCCCTACTGATTTGAATTGTTTTGAAGACATCCTGAACTAAATCTTAAATCTGGGAGATCAAATTAAGATGCTTTAAGACTTGAGAATTGCAATGCGATTTATATTGATTTACTATATATCATATATTATCATTACAACCTTGAAAATGCATATAATCCCCAGATTAGATGTTTTGGTGCCACAGGGTGCATGACACCAGCTGATCAGCCCACATCAGGCTGAGATGTTGGCGGTTCAACCTGATTTTGGCATGGCCCACTATGCCACTTGGTTGCGAGCTGGCAGGGTGGACCGGTGCCCTGCAGAGCCTGCATCGTGCGAGTCCATGTGCTGAAGTTCTTTCCTCTTCAGACTTCCTTTGCCCTTTGGCATTTGAGTCCTGGCAAATACATGGATTAAAACCAAAACTATGCTCGTTCAACTATGGCTGCTATGGTTTTTTTCAGCATTCATGATCGATCGATCTATCTAGAAACTATATGTTTTCGATTCGTTCTGACAAGATGGACCGATTACAATTTGGGGATGCTGAGTTGCTCCACACCAACCCAGGCAATCTCGGGTCTCCTCTCAGTAGTTTGGTCACCATCATCACTTGACTCACATGCGTCCCGAAGGGCTGCCTCTTGAGCCCTCCGGGCAGCCCTTGCTAAAACGTCTGCTACGTAATCTGCCATGGTTGCTCACAAAAGAACCTACCAAACCGGCCCCAAATGGCCCCAGAGCCTGCAAATGCTGCTATAGATGTACCAAATCATTGATCACCCTGAACCATCAATCTTTTAACACAAAATCATGTTTTTTTGATGATTTTTGGGGTTTGGCCTTTCACGGATAATAACGTCCTTTCACGGATAATAACGTCCGTTCACGGTATTTTCACGCTTATTCACGCTTGATTCACGGTAGCATGGTTGTCCAAAATATTTCAAGATGATCAGTTACGACATGTTCTGTTTGAGAATCATTACAATGGGAGCTCACATTCAAATGTCGATGTATTTCACCCATCGTATGAGATCAAGCCTTGCACCTACCCCAGGTTGCCCAAACAAAAGCAGATATCCAGCTAATAGTATAGTTAAAATTCAAATTTTCAAAATTTTGCTATCAACAGGAAATGGGATTCCAAAAACAATGCGCTTGGACTCCAGGGCATCCTAGGGTAGCATCCATCGGGCTAATTTGGCATCTAATTTTGGCCATGGCGCCGTTTTGGCATGAAGAACGGGGTTGATCCATCCTGTTTAATTATAATCCAGGCCTCCACTAATAACCGGGTGATACCGACCAGCTTTTTTTTCGCTGATCAAAAAATCCTGCAACTCACTAAGGCAGGCGTGTCGCCAACGAAATGGTGCCTCCCAACCAACTAAAACACAGTTGGTAGAACTGCATACATGGGGACTCATGGCAATGTCTCAAAATGAGGTGGCCTTTTCTCTTCAGCTTATAAAGTCATTATTGTTTCCTTTAAAGTGACATTTTGGGTCCCAAGAAGGCAACCTCATTTTGAGACATACCCACATGACCACACACTCGGTTACCTGACCCCCATAAGAGCCTTGGTGGCTTTCTGCACCAGCACCTCGTTCAATCCACCCTGAGGTGGATAGAGAATTTCGCAGAAGGCCTTCAAGTTGCCAGGCCTCTCCTTGGAGCGCAGGACTTTGGGCGGGGTGTTTGGACTGGAAAATGTATTCATGATGATTCAAATGATATATGACGTTTCCTTGGAATCAGGGTTTCAGAACTGATAGAAGTTCCCAAATGGATGATTTTGACTCCACATTTTTTTCCTAACAAGGTCAAGCATGAGGGATCGGAACTTCCCTGAAATTGGGAACCCCCATTGAAGGGAAAAGTTTTTTCTGTTGCACCCCAGTCATGTGGTAATTCACACATTGGATTTGGGAACCTTTTGGCATTTGATGTGATTGCAAAGCCCTTGGCATGACCATGTTAGTTACTTTCACGAATGGATTGCATGTCCTGGTAAATCCAAAGATTCGGAAGGCCCACCAAACTTCAAGAAATTCACTAACAAAGTTTCCTTCCAAGCCATGTGAAGAGATCGGATGGCACGCCCATACCCAATAGGATATACCTGCGACCTTTTGAGCTGCCGAGTGTTTCCACACCTGGGCGGGACAATTTCGTATCTTTTCCGTGGCCGATTCTGGTTGACAACAGATTGATAATTGGCCCTATATGTATCTGGACTAAAGAAAGCCACGAGGATGGCAAAAATTGGTTTAAGGCTAGCACACTCTTTGACGTCCCTGCTTGTCGATGTACTTTCGAACCATCTTCTTGGATTTCTGAACCCTCCTCCTGACAGCCTTGGTGATCTTTTTCCGGAGCTTGTAGGACCATGGTCTCAGCGACAAAGCTATCAGGACTGGGGTACAAAAATTCAAATGGATTGACTCGGTTGAATTGCCCACCAAAATACAATTTGATTTTGAATCAAGTTCAATGGATTGAATTTGAGGGCCCAGCGCTGTTCCAAAGACTTGGGTTGGTTTCATGTTCGGATGCCCATAGCTCGCCATATGACTCAGTGCCAGCAATCACAAATTTTACAAGGGCATGAATGAAAGGGAAATAAGTTAATAACTGCACAGTGTTTTGTATACATCGTAAATCCAATGTGATCTGATAAACCAACAGCCCTCAGCTCATCTAAGGTGATCACAATTTGGTGGTCAGCCAAGGGAATGCATTGCCGATGATTTTGGCCAACCAGCGCATGTAGGGGAACAATGGCATAAGACTTGAGATAGGTTGTTCTATCAAGACCAAAACG
>CAMXCT020002694.1:66312-89889 GCA_947184155.2 Cladocopium goreaui
TCGCCAACGAAATGGTGCCTCCCAACCAACTAAAACACAGTTGGTAGAACTGCATACATGGGGACTCATGGCAATGTCTCAAAATGAGGTGGCCTTTTCTCTTCAGCTTATAAAGTCATTATTGTTTCCTTTAAAGTGACATTTTGGGTCCCAAGAAGGCAACCTCATTTTGAGACATACCCACATGACCACACACTCGGTTACCTGACCCCCATAAGAGCCTTGGTGGCTTTCTGCACCAGCACCTCGTTCAATCCACCCTGAGGTGGATAGAGAATTTCGCAGAAGGCCTTCAAGTTGCCAGGCCTCTCCTTGGAGCGCAGGACTTTGGGCGGGGTGTTTGGACTGGAAAATGTATTCATGATGATTCAAATGATATATGACGTTTCCTTGGAATCAGGGTTTCAGAACTGATAGAAGTTCCCAAATGGATGATTTTGACTCCACATTTTTTTCCTAACAAGGTCAAGCATGAGGGATCGGAACTTCCCTGAAATTGGGAACCCCCATTGAAGGGAAAAGTTTTTTCTGTTGCACCCCAGTCATGTGGTAATTCACACATTGGATTTGGGAACCTTTTGGCATTTGATGTGATTGCAAAGCCCTTGGCATGACCATGTTAGTTACTTTCACGAATGGATTGCATGTCCTGGTAAATCCAAAGATTCGGAAGGCCCACCAAACTTCAAGAAATTCACTAACAAAGTTTCCTTCCAAGCCATGTGAAGAGATCGGATGGCACGCCCATACCCAATAGGATATACCTGCGACCTTTTGAGCTGCCGAGTGTTTCCACACCTGGGCGGGACAATTTCGTATCTTTTCCGTGGCCGATTCTGGTTGACAACAGATTGATAATTGGCCCTATATGTATCTGGACTAAAGAAAGCCACGAGGATGGCAAAAATTGGTTTAAGGCTAGCACACTCTTTGACGTCCCTGCTTGTCGATGTACTTTCGAACCATCTTCTTGGATTTCTGAACCCTCCTCCTGACAGCCTTGGTGATCTTTTTCCGGAGCTTGTAGGACCATGGTCTCAGCGACAAAGCTATCAGGACTGGGGTACAAAAATTCAAATGGATTGACTCGGTTGAATTGCCCACCAAAATACAATTTGATTTTGAATCAAGTTCAATGGATTGAATTTGAGGGCCCAGCGCTGTTCCAAAGACTTGGGTTGGTTTCATGTTCGGATGCCCATAGCTCGCCATATGACTCAGTGCCAGCAATCACAAATTTTACAAGGGCATGAATGAAAGGGAAATAAGTTAATAACTGCACAGTGTTTTGTATACATCGTAAATCCAATGTGATCTGATAAACCAACAGCCCTCAGCTCATCTAAGGTGATCACAATTTGGTGGTCAGCCAAGGGAATGCATTGCCGATGATTTTGGCCAACCAGCGCATGTAGGGGAACAATGGCATAAGACTTGAGATAGGTTGTTCTATCAAGACCAAAACGCATCTCACAAACGCCAACAGGAGAAGTAGGCAAAGACGCGCAGTGATCCTGAGCTGGTAGCTCGCTTGTGGTGGCAACATTAAAAACATATCGAATTTCCTTCTTTAAGAGATGTCAAACACAATTTTTTTCCACCAGTCGATATCGATATTTGCTGGATTTTGCTCATTTTAGTCATGACCCAAAACCCCTACCTCTAATCAATGGTAATTTCAGGATCCTAAAATGGAGGTACTGTACCATATAAGGCCATATTTTCTGGGGATTTTCCCTTACATAGGCCTTATATAGGCCTTATATGGTAGGTACCTCCATTTTAGGATCCTGAAATTCCCATTGATCTAATTGAGATAAAAATCTTGTTGGCCTCCTGAACGTAGGCCCGTCGCCCACCCAAAGGCCGAGATTTGGATCTCTGCGAGGTAAATAGGTTCAAGTAAATAAACGAGCCACAGGGCGGCCCAGCCGTGGCCAACCCACCTGGCTCCGTTTGCAATATCAATTGCACACTGCGAAGGAAGCCTGGCCTCAGCACTTCGTGATTGAGCCGCTTGGCAAAAGGATGTGGGGATGATGCTTGGTGATTGGTTGCTACAAAGTGACCTAAGCAAAACAATTGTAATCTGAGGGATCGACGTGGTACAAATATCTCCAAATTGTCCGGAAGTCGCTTTGTCAAATGGTTTCCTTGGGTGTAAATAATATTAATTCATAATATCTAGAGGATGTGAGATAGTTTGCCCTGGTCAGCTGATATCATTGATTGGTACATGTGCATGCATGTGTGTTCGTGTGTGTTTCTTCGTGTTGGTGATGATCAAGTTGGATCTCCATGTTGATAAGGCCTGCACGAGCCCAGGCCATCTTCAACTTAGCAACAAGACAAAATCTCAACCTTGAAAATTTCAACTAACATACACGGCTAGTTTTTTTTAACATGCATCATTACACAAACCGGCTTTTGCTGGCCCATTCCTGGCACAAGAACTACTAAGACGTCCACCGAATGCTCGGTTGACAGCACCCTCCCCAGAAAACAAATCGGCATTGACCAAATCCTGGCAGTCAGGGCGTGTGGAATACAGGTCCTACCCTAAACCCTCGGCAACAATATGCTACTGAGTTGATGACCCTGCGGCTTTGGGATATGGAAGAAGTCTCCACAACATAGTCCACGCAATGCAAACTCAGTTCTTTGTGCATTAGATCGTTTGTCTCACATCATGATACTGCCAATTGTGTCTCAACTGAGTCATAACTTGAAAAAAAAAAAAAAAAAAAAAAAAAAAAACAAAAAAAAAAAACAAAAAAAAAAAAAAAAAAAAAAAAAAAAAATAAAAAAAAAACAAAAAAAAAAAAAAAAAAAAAAAAAAAAAAAAAAAAAAAAAAAAAAAAAAAAAAAAAAAAAAAACAAAAAAAAAAAAAAACTTGAAAATTAATGGATCTAACACAGATCAGAAATGGGATCGGCTTGGGTCCTCGCTACCACTGCAACCAAGGGGCAAGATCAACGGAGCACCCAGCACCAAAAGCAGCTGTGCTGCTCTGGCACTCAAGGAGAGAGGGGATGTCTTGGGACGCCCCATGGGGAACGCTGGCAACTAGTAGTAGCTAGTAAATCCAAAAGGCTGCATTACTTATACAGAATTGATCATGACAGCAGGGATTGGCTTAATCGCTGCATGCTGCAAACTTGTTGACTCGCTCAGCTTTGCAAACAATTTAGCTTTGGCATCTCTGATTTTTCCGTCCCCCTAGGATGTGCATCGAGTCAATGCTAAGTCAGAGACATGGATTGGGACTGGAGCTAGCCGGGGCTTGATGCCATTGCAACCGACCCCAAAACATGAGAATTGTGCTAAATTGGTTTCAGAGTGAAATCATAATAATTTCATGAATATATGCGTTTTATCTTTTGGTTATTCTAGAAATATTATATTATATACTCAGCAGTGGCCTCAAATCCCCCTATGCCAACCAGTCGTTACGGCAGCTAACTAGGCAACAACTTCTAGTTGCTTTTTCCGCTTCCCTCACTTGAATCCGAATCACATGGCCCAATGGGAATCCAACCAGCCAACTTTTTGGCCATGGTCCACCTAGGCCCCACTAACTGCCACAGCACCAAGAAGCACAGTGCAAGATGCACATCTCAGGTTTGGTTTTGGGTTGATTTGTTCAATTCATATATAAAAACAATGTATGGGGATATAAGCTGTAAGGCCAGGGCCCGTTCTGAACTCCATGCTTGGATCATGCGATACTCACTCCCCTCTTCACATTGGCCTTAGATCCAAAAATAGAACTGCAAACCACCCAGTAGAACAAAATTGAAAGGGATGGAATACCCATGAATATCCATTAAGGCAGTACAAGAAACATTCAGAGCTGTGCCCATCTCTTCGTTGAGATCACACACACGCTGCTTGGGCACATTGTTCACAAAAAAGGTGCGAGAATTCAACCTCGGATCTTTTTTTTTAAAATCCCAAAGTTGTTTTATAGTAGTACGAATATGAGTTAAGGTGGTACTTTGTGTTGCGATGGGGCATGAACCACATTAAATCTTAGCCGCAAAACAACACTCCGATGGTTCCGGTGCTCGTAGAAGACACATTCTCCGGCGCCTTCAAAGTGAAGGTCCTTGGAATCGATGGGTATTAACCAAGATTGAATGTCATGTCATGGGGCCATGACTAGAGGATAATAATTAACCATACGAAGGCAACCATGAGAGTTGGAGCCTTTTTGGAAAATTGTCCGGGGACCCCACTTACGTGCTAGGTGTAGACCATCTTGATTTCCCTCCTTCACCTTCAAATGTGCTGCTTTGAGATCCTCTGGCAACTCAAACGTATCATCCATAGCTTCCAGTTCAGCAGCATTTGCAAGTGACTCTTCCTTGGCGTGAATTACTAGGAAGGTTGTTCATGATGTCCATGTCAGGTTTACATGGGATGGTCAATTCGATATGTAATAGGTTCAATATCGAGATCAAAATAAATTGATCCTGCTACACAAATTAGATATGTTTTTTGAAGATTGAAGATCAAATTGGCACATGGATACTATCTAAATTATCTACATCCCTTGGAGATGGGGGTCTTAGAGCCCTGGCTATTTTAGGGGCCCAACCTATAAACCGCACATCCGACCCCAAAGGTTTGGCACCATGCCAAGATGACCAATTTTGAATGACAAGATTAAACCCAGTATCGGTAACTTCGGGAGCTTGTCTTTTTTTTGCACCCTTTCCTTCACCCTTTCCGTCAACCTTTCCCTCACCTGTCTTCCCGTTCTTTTTCTCAGCAACATTGTCAAAGTCCAACCTTCTTCTCGCAGAGTCCCCAGTCTCCTCAGCCTTTGCCTTTGCCCGCTCCACAAACCGTTTCGAAGCTGAGTGGGCCAATTTCATGGGACTCTTGGTGGCTGCCTTATCTGCCTTCTTTTTTTTTTGGCTGGGCTCTCCTTGTCATCTTCATCTCTCTTCTCACTCTGCGACCTCTCCTTCTTCGTTGCCTTCTTTGTCGGCTCTGCATCATCCTCTTTCTCCTTTGCATCTGCCATCTCAGATTTCTCCTTCTTCTTGGCTTTCCCTGACTTGTCTTTCTGTTTCTCTTCCGCTTTATCTGCCGTCTTCTGTCCTTCTGGGTGTTGCTTTTGCTTCTTCTTGGGTCTGTCTTCGGGCTCCTCACTGTTTTCAACATCATCATCTTGCTTTGCATCATCCAGTTTCTTTGATCGGCCTCGTCCTCGTCCTCGTCCTTTTCCTTTGCCGCGTCCTCTGCCTCTAGCTGCTTTTCTGTCTTCGCTGTCCTCCTCTGCATCACGGAGCAGTCTGTCGTCATCATCTCCAGATTGATGCTCTTCTTCGCCTTCTTGGTCTTCTTTCATCTTTCTTTTCATTTTCCGTTGCGCTGCCACAATGTCGTCATTGGTTGTCCAACTCATGGCTCTGTGCGTCTTGTGCATCTCTCTCATGATTGAGTCTGCCTTCTCCTTCTGTTCTTCTGTGGGCTGCCTTTCGTCTTTGATCAGTGGTTCACCTCGGTCATCCATGAAAGTTGCAGCTTTCTCCGGCTCTTTGTCGTCATCTGAGTCGACAATGATGGAGGTACTGCTTGGGACATCTTTCTTGGCAGACTTCTCCTCACCTCGATGCTCCACAGTGTCCTTCTTTTTTTTCTTTTCACGCTTCGGCTTGGTCTGTTCTTCTCCATCTTCATCATTCTTCTGCTTTTCTTCAGCCTCACCTGCCTCCTCTGCTTTTTCATCTTTGGTCCTTCGCTTCGGCTTCTTTTCCTCAACTTCTTGGCGACCTTCTTTCACTGTCATGCCCTCTGTCTCTTTGTTTTTGTCTGCATCCTTGAACTTGTTCTTTTCCGAGGGCTCCTCAGCTTTCTTCTTCGTCTCTTGCTTCGGCTGCCTCTTCCGTTTGCCATCTTCGAACTCATCCTCCTCAACAGCCTCCTCCTCAACCTCATGTCCCTTGTACTCATCATTGTTCTCGTCCTCAACCAGCGGCATATCTTTCTTCTGTGCTTTTTGCTTCACATTCTCTTCTTCGGCTTCCCTCTTGACACCTTTCCTCTTTGGAGCATCTGCCACAGTGTTCTGTCTCGTCTTCTCTGCTTCCTTCACAGCTTTCATCTTTGGACCATCCTCTGCTGTGTTCCTTTTAGCCTTCTCCGCATTCTGTTCTTCTTCTTCCTTCTTTACAGCCTTCCTCTTTGGGTCATCCTCAACTTTGCTACCTCTGGTCTTCTCTGCATTCTCTCGCTTCACCTTCTTTTCCTCAACTTCTTGGCGCCCTTCTTTCGTTCTCATGCCCTCTGTCTCGTTGTTTTTGTCTGCATCCTTGAACTTTTTTTTTCCGAGGGCTCCTCGGCTTTCTTCTTCGTCTCTTGCTTCGGCTGCCTCTTCTCTTCGGTTTCTACATCTTGATCTTCGGTCTCCACATCTTCAACCATCGGCGCGTTTGCAACATCATCAGTCCTGTCTTCCTTCATTTTTTCTGCGGCCTTCTTGGCAACCTTCCTCTTCCCTTCAGTCTTCTCTGTCTCGATCTCCCTTTCAGCCTGTTCACCTTTCTTCTCCTTCTTCTCTTTCTTGTGGCTCTTGGGCTTGTCCTTCTTTGTCTTGCTTTCTTCTAAGTGCTGCGCCTTTCGAATCTTTTCCTTTGTCTCCTTTGGGCTTTCGTTCTCAACCTCTTCGGGTTCATCATCATCTTCTTGGTCTGACCTTTCATAGTGTTGAGTGGCGTTCATATCCTCCTCGTCCTCCTCCTCAGCTTCCCCCCAAACATCATCGGGCCAGGTGTCAGGCATGGGGAGTGTCTCCAGGTTGTCGGGGTTTTTGGTACCAGAGTCGGTCTGTTTCTCCTCGCCTTCAAGATCCTCACTTTCCTCTGCTTCTTGCATCTGCTCCTCTTCATCTTCCTCTTGGTCTTTCCCTTCATCTTGCTCTTTGTCTTCCTCTGAACCTGGTTCTTCCTCTTCCTTCTGGCCTTCTAGACGCCATTGGCTTTCCACAAAGTCCTGACATGAGAAGGGACACGGTTTTTGCAAGGTGGGATTCACTCGAT
This sequence comes from Cladocopium goreaui, assembly GCA_947184155.2. Classification (NCBI taxonomy): domain Eukaryota; class Dinophyceae; order Suessiales; family Symbiodiniaceae; genus Cladocopium; species Cladocopium goreaui. The sequence goes on from CAMXCT020002694.1 coordinate 73,363, forward strand.
GTAAAGTCGACTTTGGGACTTTGGGATATGGTTTTGGAGCAACTATCTATGATCTAGAATCGGATGTAAAAAATGTCTATAATAGCACACCTAGGCCCCAGCTAAAAAGAGGGTAGTGATTTTGTGTTGGGTCTCAGGGCTAGTTGGATGTCCTTTGCCGCATGTGGACCTCTGGTAGCCCTTTTTTTTCCGTCAGCTCGTAGCATGCCAACTGCCTGCCATGGCTCTGTGGGGGTTTGCATACTACATCCTTTCTTTCGTTTTTGGGGATGTGAGGATTGATGGGCCAAAGCCGCTGTGTTAACTCTTTCATGCGATATATGAATTTTGGTTTGGTAATATCATGAACAATGTGCTAGCGCATTGTTGCAGGCCTCTAATTTGGCACGAATCACCGACCGGATTTTCTGCATGCCCTCGTGTCCGCCCCTGGGCACAAGTGGAAAACAGACAAAAACATTTGGGTTACTTGCTGATGGATCGACATACTGTTGGTTTAGTGAAAATTTGCATTGACCTATAAATCACAATCAGTAAGGAAAGCACCGGGAATTGCTTGACTTTTGAAACCTTCGCATGCAGTAAGCAGCCATGGCCCTTTGAACTCCACTTTCAACACCAGCCCAAGCCTAGAATGCACAATGGGGTGGAAAGCCTGCTATTGCAAACAATTTTGAAGAAAGTATTCTCTCTCTTGGATCATATGCAGTGGAAGTAGTCCTAATAAAGTTGAGCAGCACGGTGCTCAGCTTCGGAACCAAATTGCGGATTTAGCCCAAAGGTCATGCTGACCCAGGTTAGGGCATCCTGCCACACAAACTGGTAGGATAAGGAGAACATGAAACAAAATTAGAATATATTTAAGATGTATGGATTTGGAAATTCGCCATGAGCACAACCCCAAGGTCCTCAGACTCCACATCCGTTGGCAGCCGCTCGCAAAACTGCCCCAAGTATTCCATCAGGAAAGCTAGGTTTTCTTTTTGCTCCACCTAGCGCACAATTAGGACGCAATGTTTGGTTCGAACTGAGATATGCATGGGTAAACATGACATGTAAAGCCACCTGTTCCAACCAGCCTCCATCTCAATCACATTATCCCCTTTAGCAAAGCGGGTCACGAAGGTGAACGGAGGGACCTCAAATTGAAACAGATTGGAACAATTTGGAAGTGAGAACAGATGGAAACCGAATTGATAGATCAGGATAATTGCTGGTGAACCACATTGAACTGATTCTGATTGAAATGGGTAGTCAAGATACAGCCTGGTCTCTTTTCCCGAGACCTGCCCTCTGCCGTAAGAGCTTCCTCCTGGACGCAATGTAGTCATCGGTGCCAACGATCTCTTTGTAGAATACCTAGGCAGTAAAATCAGTAGTATATTAATTATATATTGTATGATCCATGATTTATCAGGTCCCAAAGTGGCAGGCCATATCAAGACCAAAATCATCATCATTCATAATCTATTACCCTGGAAGTCGGGGGAAGTTTTGAAGGTCTTGGCTGGGAGGACGTTATATACACTAATAATCTATAAAAAAATGAACTTTGTCAGAATGTGACCATACCAGAGGTGACAAGATCCATTATGATCCATTCTATCTTGGGAATTTTCCAGATTCCAGAACCATTTGCAAAATTCTGTCCCCAAGATAGAATGGATCATGATCCCCAGATCTTGTCACATCCCCATCCACAGAGGATCCACCTGCCGTCCAGCCACCTTCAGGAGAGAGACGCGGTCTTCACTGCAACATGCGCTTGCCATTGGAAAAGCAGCGCTGCGGGGGCGGTGACAACCACCAAGCTAAGTTGGAAAAGTATGACCGGGAAAGTGTTACATTATCATGATCGCTATGATTTCATTTACCATCATAATCTATAAATTATAAATAGAACCATTTTAATTACCCTACGTCAGTGTTGAGACTATGCGATTTGCAATTGTCAGTGCACATGGCTTGAACCCGATCCTGGTGTATCAAACAGATGGGTTCACACGAATAACAAACAACATGCATGATAAGCATCTCACTAGAAAGAGAAGGGGGGTGGCACCTTCTGAGTGTGGAAGCTGGGGCTGCAATAGATTCCGATCAGCCACCAATCCTGAAAGTTGGTATCCCATGTCCAACCAGCGCAGTTTCATCTCCAAAAAGACATACTTTCACTGCTATAATGGATTGATTTCTGAGGCTGCATCTTCTGCGCAATGCGCTTTTGATCTTCATGATGATGTTGTCCCAATTTCACCTTGGATATGAAAAAACAAGGGAACCTATATAGAATAGGTGAGTTCATTTCAGTTGGTGTAAAGAGTGGCCACCCATGCCATCACCTGGATGCAGCCCAAGGCACCCAGGCCCAGTTGTCCATGGGTAGAATCAGCCGCCCACAGAAAGCGATATCGATACGGGGTATATCGGCCAACATTGCCAGCCACGGGCGCCCAGAAAGGCAACCAAAGTTGTTGATTTTGGATCTAATTGGATTGTCATTTGAAAGTTTAATGTGTCCAAACTAGATATGGTATAATTTGGTATATAACATATATTAAACCGGGGATAAATTGGACAATCTTTGAATGATGTTGGATGGAAAAGGTCTGGGTACATCTCTCAAATGTTTTGCTGAGACATGTTGTGATCCCACATAAATTGTACGATCCCAGTAATTGCTAATTTGAGCACCTGAAAACATCGAAGATCAGCATCCCTGAAAAGTCATGAAAGGTCTTTCGTGGATAATAACGTCCTCCCAGCCAAGACCCTTTTAAAAACGTCCCCTGACTTCCAGGGTATATATATAATTATATATATACATACATACATACATACATACAAACATTTTAAGGTTACCTGACATATCGATTCGCACATGTTTTCCCAAGTGATCTACCTCGCTGTGGTCCGCCAGTTCCAAAGTTCCAAGGCACTTCTAGGCTGCGTGGACGTGGAAGCGTGCTGGAGCCAGAGCGAGTCGGGAGACTTAGGGGAAATTTGGAGTACCCTTAGCAATCCTTAGCATCCAACTACCATATGTCATAAACTATTGGTTTAATATGGTTTAGAGACAAACTTCTTTACCTCAGTTAACAAACAACATTGTGGTCATTAAGCAATGGAAATTGGTGTGAAGTGTGAACCAACAAGAAATGCTTATTTGCAGGAATCAGCAAGAATTGCAGAATTCACCAGCAAGAGAAAACATATTTTGCAACAAACATAAGCTCTATGAGATAAGACAGCTTGAACCACATTTCTTGAAGTCTCCAAATCCAATACCTAGCAGACCTAGCATTATGAGTCCAACAACACAGATAATACATGGCTTTGGCTTTACAGGAAAACCACATAAATAAAACAAAGAAAAAACAAAACCAGAGCAAACACAAAAAAAACAAACCAGAACACATCAGAAAACCAAAAACAAAAAACAAAGAATTGAACTTGAAATTGACTTGGCAACTTGGGGACTTCCGGCCATTTGACAGATTCATTCCTCGTGGAGTTTGCCAGGGACACAGTTCTTGAGAACCGGCAGGTCAAGGAATCCTCGACCAAGGCCCTAGATTGCTAGAATTTTGTGGCGTTTCCACATCCGCGCAGTCCACTGATGCCATTTTGGCAAGTACCATTTTTTTTCAAAAGCATTGATGGCCGAAACTGTGTGACATGTTTTCTCACTAATTACCGGTGAGATGCACCAGCGCGCCTTTTGATCTTTTGCTTGTTTTGCATTCCTCTGAGCAGGCCGCAAAACAGGGGTTAGTCTTTAATGTCGATCTGTTTCTGACGTTTTCACACCTATGATCGCCTATTTTGTGGCATTCCCGTTGAAGTGCAGGGGAGAGCGAGCATTTGGTCACTGACGTCAATATATCTACTGAAACTGTCTCTATACATACACAACTGTGTATATATTTATATATATATAATATTAAATAATATGATATATATATATATATATACAGATATAGATTAAATTATAGATAAACATAGGGGACATAGACAAGCAATGTATATATGTAAACCATGAAACATATATTACCATGCCATACTTGTTGCGGCAACATGTATGTCTACATCGTCCCTCGGTGGCTGTTGAAAATCAACGCAAAACATACCCATAGGATCCATGGTGCTGGTATATATACTAACATTGGGTGTATATTGATGGGATCCATGATACCATATATAGCAGCACCATGGATCCTATGGGATATGCAACTCCACTCCGCTAGGTCACAACAATTCCCCAAAACAAACTCAAACAAACCACAAATCCAGGATGCAAAGAAAATCAAAGAAATCCGCCCAAACACAAATTGCAAACACAAATGCAAATCCAGGATAGAATCAAATCCATGAGTGAAACACTGCCAAGAATAGATTGTAAAAACGAATCACCATGCAAACCAATGCATACTAAAGTATAAACAATGCAAAACAAAAACACAACATGTTCACATCCCTACCAGGGACGCACCTTCACAAAACATAGGGACATAGGGGTTTAACCAATAAGAATGGATGTTCCATTAACATAAATGGTGTTTCAAGCAAAATGGAGGTTGTTTCGACAACTCAAATATGGTTCAAATCCCCTTTTTCTTGTTTTCAGAACACCAACTTACCCTCTGGTAATTTAACGTAGCTATGGAAAATCACCATTTTTAATGGGAAAACTCACTATAAATGGCAATTTTCAATAGCTACGTTAAATTACCAGAGGGTACCTATTTCTGGGGGCCCCTCCCACGGCTGCGGCCACTGCATGTGGTGGCACCTGAGGTACGCCAGTGTCCTGAAGAAGAACCCTGACATGCCACAGGTGCCCGGGGTCAATGTGGTGGCTACAACAGGGTCACGGATGAATCAAGGATCCTCATACCCCATAGGATCCATGTATGGTATATATATATATATGCTAACATTGGGGGTATATTGATGGTAAATGTTACCATATGCAGCATACATGGATCCTATGGGTACTGTTTCAATTATTCCATGGTGTTGTAAAGTTCTCAACATGTAATTTGGAATGTTGTTGCATAATCTTCCACAGAAGTTTCAAGAAGTCACCGAAATGCTAGTGTAGTAGTGGTTGGAGCCTTGACAAAAAAAGTCATGTTGAGAAAATCTATCTTTTGTGGATCACTCGAGTTGACCTCCATGAGTGCCTGTGCGAGAACTGTCAGCATACCCCATAGGATCCATGGTGCTGGTATATATGCTAACATTTGGGGTATATTGATGGGATCCATGGAGCACCATATTATATAGCAGCACCATGGATCCTATGGGTATTATCAACCATTGTCAACCATAACTCACCATTATTAACCATTATTAACCATTGTTATCCCAGTATTAACCCAGTTTCTTCGAGGTTTTTCTCACTGTTCTGATGTTGATCCTTTTCTGAGTACTGGCGTGGTGACCTTGTGGGTGTCGTCATAAGTATCTTTCTGAATCGACCTTTACAATTGCGGATATGTGTGGTGTACTTGGTGGTGAACTACCCACGGCTCGTAAGTGGGTTAGTTCACCCCAGTGATTTACATGGGATAAGTAGGGTTAATCCACTTATAACTGGGGTTATAACCCACTTACTAAGTGGGATGAATCGGATTGACCCTGAAAATCTCGGATCTAGGGTTTCCCTATTGATAGGTTGTGTGGTGTTTTTTTTGCAGGGAGGTTAGTGGTTTCTTGCGCAGTGGATAGGTTGATGGACCTTTTCAGACAAGAGCAATCAGAAACCGTCACTAATCTCCATACTTGGTGGTTCATCCCACGGCTCGTAAGTGGGTTATAACCCCAGTTATAAATGGGATAAGTAGGGTTAATTCACTTATAACTGGGGTTATAACCCACTTACTAAGTGGGATGAACCACCAAGTATGGTTTCTCAATCGGATTGACTCTGAAAATCTCGGATCTCGAACCCTATTGATGCAGAAAAACCCTCCAGGAAACATCTTCATGCCTAGCTGAAAATAATCCATTTCTACAAGGTGGTGCCCTCTAGTTATGTTTGTTGCTTTGCAACTATAGTAATAATCGCCATAAAGCCTATAGTTGATCTATTTGTATCAGATTTATATAAAAGAACTTAGCAAACTAGCGAACTGAGGCACCACCTTGTATATATTGGTAGAAGTGACCGTAGCTATTCGATATAGGGTCTCAGGGATTTTCCATCGCCGCGTTCCATTGACAGTGGACGACTACAAAGGAAACTTCAGGGTATCAACTGGTTTGGATAAAATGAACAAGGTGGTGCCCCCCCAGTTATAAATTAGTTTATAGCCCCCATAAAGTATATATAGGTATATCTACTATAAACCCGAGTTTTTGGAGTTATGAACCAGCTTAGCTAACTATGGGGCACCACCTTGAAGGTATCGAACGGCAGGGTACCTGGATTAAAAATCCTGCCTTTTAGTCTTTTCTGTTGACAAACATAATTCCATGAATCACTGAGGGGCCACTATTTGCAACTGGGTGTATAGTCACCCATAACCCCAACAGTTTGCTCGATTATTTGAATCATCTTGTCTGGTAGTGCCACCCCCACCGCTTACTTTTGCTGGTTTACAAACACACACTTAACTAATCTTCACTATAGATATCTCCACCATACGTCCCAGAGTTCACCTACATATGTCAACCAACTTAGTTATAGGGCACCAACTTGCACCCTACAGAAAACACAGTCATTCCACCTAGATGGTCCAAGGACTTAATGAACTGATTAGATCTGATTAGTTCAAGTGGATTACAGCCCACTTTCATATTAAGCAGTTCACTAGCTCTACCAGTTGGTGCCCCATAACTAAGTTCTTTGAGCCCGCATTGACTGTAGTTATTTCATCACCATAAACCCTCTAGCTGGTTGGTGGTTTGGAACATTTGGATTATTGTTCCATATATTGGGAATTTCCATCCATCCCAACTGACGAACTCACTCCATCATTTTTCAGAGGGGTTAGCAGCTCAAAACCACCAACCAGCCATAATTAACCAATGATTAACCATCATTAACCGCTATTTTCACCACGTGATTAACCATTATTCACCATTATTAACCACCAACCACCAACCAGTGATTTCACCAGGTAAAATTATCCATTATTAACCATTATTAACCATTATTAATCATTATTATCACCATTTTTATATTTCTCGGTGATCGTCACCGTCTCATCGTTTCCCGCCAGGAGGAGAGCGAAAGCGACTTCATCTTCTGGTGCGACGGCGGTTTTTTCCTGTGGATCGATGCGTTGGCACCAAATGGTTGGTTAATAGTGGTGGTTAATTGTGGTTAATAGTGGTTAATAAAGGTTCATAGTGGTGAAAATAGTGGTTAATAGTGGTTAATAGTGGTTAATAGTGGTTAATGTGTAAAATCACTGATTGGTGGTTAATAGTGATGGTTATAAAATGGTGGTTTTCATAGGCTATAAACCAACAACAATGAGAATATGATGGTGATCTGGTTGGTGGTTTGGAACACTTTTTATGTTGCTATATATTGGGAATAATCATCCCAACTGACTTTTATATTTTGCAGAGGGGTTCAAACCACCAACCAGATGTAAAATCAATGTATGTATGGAGACGTCCTTCGCAAAGTCGCGTTCAGCTATCTTACATGGCAAGTTTTGTTGTCCAGGTTGATATGTCATCGACCTATGTTTAGAAATGCATGCAATTGGCTTTCAGCCCTGCATGGTGTCCATTTGAATTTTGATATGTGTGTGTGCCATGACCAACACATTTTTTGGTCAGCACTTTGAACTGTGTCCCGTACGAATGGCAGACTCGCACCAAATGGACAAAATCCATTTTTTTTGGATTCATCCCATTGTTCATCTTGATTAATCCACCAACATCTTGATTTTATGGAACACATGGACAAAATATGACAATGAACTCCATTCTTTTCTGGATAACATTCTAATCTTTGCCATCTCAAGATTTCTCCACATTTGGTGAACTGAAAGCTGAGGAACATACCACAGAAAACTCCACATTTTTTTTGGACGGTGAATCCGATAGGTTTCCGTATTATTTCTTGACCGCTTAAATTCTTTACGTTCGGAATCCCGAAAAAATGCATCTTCAATGACGTTGGTAAATGATCTAAATTTGTTCAAATGACGTTGTGTTTTTTTTCCTAATTAGTCATCCCATTGTTCATTACATCCCCATATTGGATTTATGTTTTTTCATCACGTTGAATCCCAGCTTTCATGAGAGAACCCCAACTACTATTCTTGATGGTTAGCCGATTTCTGGAGCCGCTGGATTGAAACAAGTTTTGCTGCTTAGATTCACCAGTTGTCTGTGAAAAATAGAGAATTTCCCTGAATTTCCATCATGTTTGATGGTATCCGCCACATCAATTCCTGAATTTTGATCCATTGAGTCAAACTTCAGCTTTTTGTTGTGCCGGAGGTGTTTGAGACCACGACGTTTGTTGGTGCCATTGAAGATGGGTGGCGACCACAAGGCGCTTCAAAAAATCGTTCTCGAAAAACTCGGTTTGTGGATGCTTTGATCAGAAAAATGTGAATTTGCAAGAAACAGTGGAATTAGTTCACATTTTTGTGATGCTTTCTCATCATTTCACAATTGTTCCTATGTAGAGTTCAAAAAAATCAAAAGAAACAGTGGAATCAGTTCAACCACGGGGTTTAAGTAGCTTAATTGGTAACTGCACCAAGAACACATGGGGATTGAAATCAGCCAAGAGAAACGGGGACTTACGCAATTGATAAAGAATCAGACTTACCATCTGGTTATGACATTCACAGTTCGCCATGGAAAGATCCACCATTGTTAAGAACGGTAAACCTCTATTTCTATGTGCCATCTATACCATGGCGAACTGTTAGTCATAAGCAGATGGTAATATCCCATATCATCCCATGAAATTCACCATTTTCTAACCATAGAAAATCACCATTTTCCTAGTGGTTAGTCATAACCAGATGGTAAATCCCATTGCTTTTTAGCAAGTAGCAAACATTACCAGGCCGTGCTAGGATGATCCAACTGAGATGAGACAGTCTCAACAACCACAATGAACAAATGCCCAAGCCTCAGTGAATTGTCATCATGAATGATTCCCATCGTGTGATGTGATGTCTTGCGGTATACACGGTGTACAGTAATACATACTAATACGAACAGCACCCCCCGGAGTCGAAGAGTTATTTACCTGTGTGTTAATAGTTTTGTTTTGTGTGTGTGTGTGTGTCAATGGCAATTTGAGTCATTGACCATCATTGACCTATTTATCAGAACCGGTTGGTGGTTTTCCATTTCATACATGGGATGTCATCCTTTCAATTGACTCATATTTTTCAAGATGGTTAAGTCACCACCAACCAGAATATGTCTAGATGTGTTACCCTCTGGTAAACATACAAAAAACCATGGACAAATCACCATTTTTTCATGGCTAAATCTTACATAACTATGGAAAATCACAATTTTTCATGGGTAAATCCACGTTTTCTATGGCCATGTTCTGCCTCTTTTTTGGCGTTGGCAACGTTGGCGAAGCGCGAAGCTCGCGCGAAGCGCGCCGCCAGATTTGGAGATTGGAGAAGTCGTCCCTGGCTCCAGCTCAGGCGGCGCTGGGATGGGATGCGTTGGTCTGGAGATTGCCTCCGGGAAACCAACAGTTTGCTATTGAAAATGGCCCATTTATAGTTATGGTGGATTTAGAGTGGATTTACCCATTGAAAATTGTGGATTTACCCATTGAAAATGGTGATTTATAGTTGATATTTACCCATTAATAGCATGGTGATTTTCCAAAGTTATGTTGCTTAGCAGGGAATGAGGGAATGAGGGAATGATCCATAATCACTACGTTTAGCACCAGTAAGAAAAATATTTCTTGAATTCAAAAAATGTTCAGACATGCGTCTGTCTGAAGATAGCTAAGTTGATTGAAATCACTTGGTTATTTGGGGGTTTAAAACCAGCTTATATCTGGGGGGTCGGCTTATAGGATACTCCTCAATCCACATCCATTGGTTTCTCATTTTGGATTTCCAATTTGAGTGATATAGTGGCATAGTGGTATACAGTACCCCATTTTGAGACTGGGATGTATTGGGAAGCTCCTCAAAAGATTCTAGAAATGATTCCCATGGCAAGGTGCACTGGACCGTTTTGGATCACCCCTGCCAGTACAGCAACGCAAAGACTTCACTGTAGATAGTAACAAGGTACATAGGGGAGACATCAATTCCAGGAATATGCATGTTTCAGGTTCCTTACGAGCCTACATTTGTATAATATGATATAATATATACAATGCAATGTTTCAGGTTTGTTCAGGAATGTTCCCTGCAATGCGTATATATATACATGTATATACATTGCAATTGGTTATCTGGTTGGTGGTTTGGAACATGAAATTTACTGTATGACTTTCCATATAGTGGGAATTTCATCATCCTAACTGACGAACTCCATCATTTTTCAGAGGGGTAGGTCAACCACCAACCAGTTCTGGTAAACTAACATAGCTATTGAAAATCTGCATGTTTCAGTTCCGCTACGAGCCTACATTTATATTCTATATACATTACAAGTGATGATGTTACACCTGGTTTGAATATATGCAGTGCGTGCCGTGTTCCTGGGTCGACTTGGATGGACAATTGAAACCAGTTGCTTTGTGTGTGTTTGTTATTAGTAGTGAGTACGTATCGTACATCTGTTGCCAACCAGCTATACATATATATATATATAACATTATACATTGTATTTTATATATATATATATATATGTATTACATTATATTATATTATATTATATTATATTATTTTTTTAATTTAATCATTATATTATATTATTTTTTTAACATTATATTATATTTTTTGTTGTATTATATTTTATCATATTATATTATATTATATTCCATCGCATCCTGTCAAATATCACATTTATTGACCCACTAAATTCAATGAATATCAATGAACAGGCTGTAAATTCCCATTATTCATGCTTAAAGCTCCACTAAACAGCAAATTGAAAATAAGAGTTGTTCATAGTATTTCTTCATTATTCCCTTGTGTTTGTAGATTATCCTCATTAAAACTAGGGAAAGACCAACTTTTTAGTTTATTAGTTCATCAGATTTTTATGTTTATTTCTTAGTTTATTAGTTGATTCTCTGTTTTAATGTGTATTTCGTCACTATTCCCTCATTAAATCCCGCATATTTTTGATGCTTAAACCATCCCGGTAGCTTTTCTTTCCCTCGCCACCTTTGCCAGCGCGGCTTGCAAGCGGTGCGATGGCCCAAACCCCTCGACGACGAAAAGTCCATGGCATCGTCTGGGAAGCCGAGGAATGGTTGAGAGGGTGAGACGTGGCCAAGAATTGTGCTCTACCATCTGGTATACCATCTGGTTATGACTAACCACTAGGAAAATGGTGATTTTCTATGGTTAACCATCTGGGAATCATTGATGATGGGAATCATTCATGATGACAATTCACTGAGGCTTGGGCATTTGTTCATTGTGGTTGTTGAGACTGTCTCATCTCAGTTGGATCATCTTAGCACGGCCTGGTAATGTTTGCTACTTGCTAGAAAGCAGTGGGATTTACCATCTGGTTATGACTAACCACTAGGAAAATGGTGATTTAATGGTTAACAATGGTGAATTTCATGGGATGATATGGGATATTACCCTCTGGTTATGACTAACAGTTCGCCATGGTATAGATGGCCCTAATCGAAATAGATGGTTTACCGTTCTTAATAGCATGGTGATTTCCCATGGCTATGTTACATAATCAGATGGTATCTCTACTATAAATATCTACAAATCCATGATTCATGATTTTTCTAGTGATTGATGGTGATTTTAATGGGATAGAATGAGGATATAATATTGATTAATGTGATCATAATGGGGATAACCATCTGGGCAAATTTAATCACGACCTCACTGTGACCTCACTGGAATCGTGGTTGGCAAGGGGAATCATCCCCAAATGGCGCGCAAATTCAGGTTAGTGAAGTATTATGACTTACCCAGAATCTATCTCGACTATAAATCCAATGATTAGATATATGTATATACATATATATATATATATATTATACAAGTAGCATGGGGCACCAACTTGGCTATGGGGCATCACCTTGCCCCCTACAGGAAACACCGTCATTCCACTTAGAATCTATGGATGGTCCAAGGACTATGTGGTCTGATTAGTTCAAGTGGATTATAGGCCACTTTTTCCCCCAGATATCAAGGGGTCTATTCACCAATTAACAGACTCTACAAGGTGGTGACAGTGTTGACCCAGGTAGGAATTGCTACCCTTCTTGGTAATTTAACATAGCTATTGAAAATGGCTATTTATAGTTGATTTATCCATTAAAAATGATGATTTTCCATAGTTATGTTAGTTTAGCAGAGGGTAAGTTGCTGCAAATAACTAGGTTCACTGTCCACTGTTGGGTTTATGCTGATGAAATAGCTACAGGGTAGGTCTAGCCACCTTGCTGGGAGGTAGTGAACTGATCAGTAAGTGGATTATAAATCATCGCCTTGTAAAGGGATTTCAAGGCAGTAAAAACCAAGTCCATGATTCATGATCTTTACCCTCCGGCAATTGAACAGTTTGCTATTTAAAATGGTCATTTATACTTGATTTACCCATTGAAAATTCGTTGGTGATTTTCCACAGTTATGTTAGTTTAAGGGTAGAAGCTCTGTTTCGGAGTTTGTCAGTTCAATCCCCATTTCTTATGATTAAATTCCATGCGTGTGTGTGTGTGTGACTAAAATGGCTATAATTGTTTTTTTTTTTTTTTTAAACTGTCGTATGTGTGGCTTGAATCCCTGTTGTTGTTAGCTGAATTCCAGTTCTAGTTGGTTTGACTGTTCCTATTTGGTCCCTCAAATGAGTCTTCTTATGCCGGTTCAGGGTCATGGCGTTCGTATGTGAGAAGCGCTAGTTTTGGACGACCAACATATTCATGGTGAGCAACACTTGACCAACGCTTCACCAAATGCTTGAAGCTGATCCAATGATTTTTTGGCAATTGTCAAAATATGCCAAGATCATTAAACATCTCACAATGAGTCTCTGTTTATAGCACATTTTACATTGACACTGCCATAATAATCATCATGATTATTGATACTCCAACTGGTTTTGTTTTTCAACCATATTCAATGGCCATTTCAAGATCCTACCATATATAAGGCCTATGTAAGGCCTATGTAAGGGAATATCCCCACAAAATATGGCCTTATATGGTACAGTACCTCCATTTTAGGATCCTGGAATTCCCATTGACATATTTTATATTGTTGACTCCACTGTATACGGCGTTGTCACATCACGCTCGGATGATCCTGAGAATTCATGTCCGAGATCATCCAAGTATGGTCGGGGTCAGGGTCAATATATTTTTTCACTAATACCCATAGGATCCATGGTGCTGCTATATATGGTGCTCCATGGATCCCATCAATATACCCCATTTGTGTTAGCATATATACCAGCACCATGGATCTTATGGGATAGATACCTTAATGATCTGGATTTCATGCTAAGCCTTCGAATTTCCCGGCCCAAATTTTCATCACCCGCGTCGGCAAAGGCCGGCGATCGAGAAGACAGGCACTTTGGGGCAAACCATACTTGGTGGCTCATCCCACGAATCGTAAGTGGGTTATAACCCCAGTTATAAGTGGATTTACCCTACTTATCCCATTTATAACTGGGATTAAAAACCACTTACTAAGTGGGATGAGCCACCAAGTATGGAGATTAGTGACGGTTTCTGATTGCTCTTGTCTGAAAAGGTCCATCAACCTATCCACTGCGCAAGAAACCACTAACCTCCCTGCAAAAAAACACCACACAACCTGTAGTTTGGCTGGGTAGATTAGTGATAATCATCAACCCCTATAATCTCTACAAGGTGGTGCCCCATAGTTAGCTAAGTTGGTGAACATAACTCCAATAACTATGGTTTATGGTACTTATAACTATAGTTAATGGGGTTTATAAACCAACAAACATCACTGGGGGGCACCACCTTGTATATAATTTCATGCCCAGTTCATATTAAACACCCCCCATGGTCCCAGAATGTTCCCGAGTAAACCAACTGATTTCTGGAGGTGTTTCATATGGTGCTCGTCCCGCGAATCGTTCTAGTTATGTGGATTAACCATGAGTAACCCTACAAAAATCCCACTTCATTGGGGTTTTTTACGCTACCCTCTGGGAATTTATATAACATAGCTATTGAAAATGGCCCAGTGGAAATAGTGAGTTTTCCCATAGCATGGTGATTTTCCATGATTTTCCATAGTTATGTAAACGTTTACCAGAGGTACTTACTAACAGGGATGAGCCACCAAGTATAGATGTTCAACCTAATCGGGATGATCATCGTGCAACAAGACTTCATCGCAGAGGAGCTACGGCCGCCAAATGACCGCCGCTAGGCGTGTAGGGTCCAAGCTGAGCCAACGGCGTCCAGTTGGGCGGATGCAATGGAATAGATTGAGTTGTATCGACGATATGATATGTGTTGTCATGTGGTAATCCGCGCCCCAACTTATGACCATTTAATGGGACAATCATAATTATTATCTATATTTTAAGATGTTCGTATCCTATTCCTATGTCCCATCATCATGATTAATGAAATTAAATATAGTTATATGGGATAATCCTTCCAATTGACTTTCATATTTTTCAAGATGGTTAAAACCACCAACCAGATAATGTTGGTTTTGAATAGGTAAACCATCTGTAAATGGACCATTTTCCATGCCTATGTTAAATAACCAGAGGGTAAATCCATGTAAATCCCATTGTCATCCCATGAAATTCACCATTGTTAACCATTAAATCACCATTTTCCTAGTGGTTAAATCACCATTTATTGGATCCATGAACTAATCATAATCCAACTGCCATGCTTAAATGGAGAGCAACATTTATTGCCTGGTGGATTGAAGAATCACTGGTGGTTTTCCATCGGGATGATCCCCAGTTGACGAACTTCAAAGATATTTCTAGGAGCTTGAAACTATCAACCATTAAATGTGGTTCAATGTCTCTCTCTCTCTCTCTATATATATATATATACATATTCCATTGTATATGATATTATACTATATAATACTATAATATATATATATATACATCTATATTATATACATGCATATATATATATAACACATACAATTCTCTGGAAGAGAGAGAGAGAGAGATTCAAGTGAAATCATGATGTCAATGGTGATTTCACCAAAACTGACCTCAAGTCAGGCTGGAAAAAAATGGTCGGTTTTGTCCCATATTGCAAGCAGCCCCTGGGACAAAAGAACTCTGAAGCTGTAAGGATAATAGCACCAACAGAAGGACAAGATTCTATAATTGTATATAATTGTAAAATCAAGAGAGTGGGGATTCACCCCTTGATGCTTCAGGCCCAGCTATTTCCTGAAGCGAAACGAATGTTTCCTGGAAAGTTCCCCGAAACCACCAGAATCATCCTAGCTGGATGCTCGTCTCTACTTGAACTCGTGTTTGTTTGAATTCGTCATGTGCCTTCACCAGTAGAAATCAGAAAGTAAAAAAGACGGTTTTACGTAGGGGGTGATTTGGGGATTTTGGGGAACAGTCTGAACGATTCGAATGCCAGAACGCCGAATCAGCGGCATGGACAGCTGACATTCACATAGCAGAAAAAACATGGGCCATGTTGATTCCTGTTTATGGTCGCGTCAAGGATACCAGTTCGTATGGGTCGCAGTCTTGGGCCCAATGTGGCATGTACAATGCAGAATAAACCGTTCCTTCTTATCAACCATTGGTGCCTTACAAAAAACTCTCCTAAGTAGTTGTAGACTGTTACCACAAATTGGGGGTGATCTTTTATTGTGAACCCCCCCCATTGCCATACATGTATGTTATATGTTACGGAAAGCTCAGGGTACCTCCCCAAACGTACCAGAAACGGGAATAGGGGTGTACTGGTCCCCTGATATGATATAAGTCTATGCCCGGAAACATAATCATTGTTATTTGATAACCTCAATCATTGCTTATATATGTATTTGATATAATACAATGTAACCCTTCTTTGTTGTTCTTTGTTGGGGTGTTAACATGGATGAGAAATCTATTGACTTATCTTCTTTGTGCCGCGCTGTGGGCCAAATGTTTTGACCCACCTTGTTGGCCATGTGACAGATATGGCCCTCGAAGCTTTGTGAAGGGGTGAAGGAATACTTCATAGCCCACCGAAAAATGACTACTCATGTGCGGTCAATGATATAAACTTATAGCGAGCTACTAAGCTATATGGACTACGCATTTCATAGGGATAAACGCTTTTAGGGGATGGTCATCTCAGACAATCAATATATAGCTATGACAAGACTTGTCAACAAGCACATGCTGGTGGAATTCAAGCAGGGGTCCGTGGCCTTCTAGCATACTTGG
>CAMXCT020002695.1:0-89862 GCA_947184155.2 Cladocopium goreaui
GTTTTAAACGCGCATGTTTGATCATTTGCTGTATCGCCACCCCCCCCCAACACACCCCTACAAAATCTTCGGCCAGAACGTCTACAATATGGACTGGTGTGTTGTTGTTTACTTTCCTAAGAAAGATCGCAACAATTTCTAGTGAAACTATTCTCTTTCATGTCATGCCCCTACAAAATGACAGGTCCCTTTCGAAACCTTACAAAATGGGTTGCTGTTCATATTTTCTTGCTTCACATGCTTCAAAAGGTCTGGCCCCAGACTGCGCAGAATATATTTGCGAGCATTTATACATTTTCTGTTCCCCCATCGTGCCCCTACAAAGCGAGAGGTCCCCGTCGAAACAGCTATAATATGGTTTGGTGTTTTGTTCTTTCCTGCGCATATAGTCATATAGCCGAAGACACCCCGAGAGAAGTACTAAAAAGAAAATTTGAGTTCAAAGTCATACTTAGTATCTGCGTGGTGTTTCTATTCCCACGTCCCCCCTCATGCGATATCACGCCCCTACAAAATGATAGGTTTCCTTCCAAGGGTATGTTTGTTTTGAATACTGCATTTGTTGGCAGGCAGTTGGATTTCTTAAGCCTCCCACCGTGTAGAAAACGATCTGGGAAAATACGATGGCCAGACATGCTTGGCCATCGTATTTTCCCATGTTGGTGTTCTTCTGAATTTTTCAGATTGTTTCTGAAAATCTGAAATTTTCAGATTTTTTCTGAATTTTTCAGATTTGTATTCTGAAAATCTGAAATTTTCAGATCTTTTCTGAATTTTTCATTTTTTTTCTGAAAATCTGATTTTTTCTGAATTTCTGAGATTTTTTCTGAAAATCGGAAGTTTTCAGATTTTTGCTGAATTTTTCAGATTTTTTCTGCAAAAATCTTAATTTAAATTAGATTCAATTTTAATTAAAACCCGTTTTTTTTCTGAATTTTTCAGATTTTTTTTCTGAAAATTTGAAATTTTCAGATTTTTCTGATTTTTCATTTTTTTCTGAAAATCTGAAATTTTCAGATTTTTTCTGATTTTATCAGATTGATTCTGAAAATGTTAATTGTTCAGATTTTTCCAGATTTTGTTCTTTTTGTTCTTTTGTTTTTTTTGTTTCTTGTTTTTTGTGTTTCTTGTTTCTGGTTCATGATGGTGGTTTGTTGAAGGGACTCTTTGCCAGTTCTCCTACTTTAGTGGCTGCAAACTTGCTTTTGGTTCATTTTATTATTTGCTTTGGGCCTGTGGTTCCATTAGCAAACAATGTAAACAATTATGGCAAAATGCAGGTGCCACTAGATATGTAATTTCTCAAAAACTGTGTTGAACAAATGCAAAAACATAGGCAGCCAATGCATGTGTGGAACTGATTTTGATAATGACATTCTTGGCTCAAACCCTGCGGTATGCACATGTTCAAACATTTTGAAAGACAATTGCATGTCTCTTATAAAATGGTAGAGCCCGGTAGAGCATCCCATTGAAGTAGGGCATCCCTTGGTCTACTTCTATGTCAAAAATGGACCCTCTTGCACATGCAATGCCCTTTTCACAATATATTTTCTTAAATGAAGAACACATGGTACATGTAAGCACGTCAGATATGTCCGTCACAATTGCACATCAATTTTCTGAATGCATAATGGGATATATTTCCAAGACAACGAACCATATTTTGGAATAACGCCCTTTGTGTAGGCAGCCCCCCTCTTGAAAAATATTGTAATTTGAAGAATGTGCATCTTTAAATTTCAAGACAGTGAACCATTTTTTGAACATATGGGAGTGCTCACAGTTTCAAACATATTGCACTTTTGAAAGGGATGCTCTATGTCAATAATATTGCATATACATGCAGAAATATTGACTCTTCTAAAAGGGGCACTGCTCCTTTGAAAGGAGGGTTAGACATCTGGAAATGCACATTGCACTCCTTCAAAGGGCATGGTGCAACTTTTCAAGGAATACTTCATATTTTGTTTGGATATTGTCCCTGCAAAAAGACCCCAAAGGAAGGTTGCTCTTATTCAGAAGGATATGTTTGTTTTGAATACTGCATTTGTTGGCAGGCATGGGGCTGTTGTAATTATATTCAAGTCATCTAGCATATTCTGCAGAAATTGTGTTTTGCTGAAAGGACACTGTAGTAGCATTTATCTAAGGTAGAGTGAACACCTGGACACTTCTTCAAGCAATGTATGCTCTCTAGTGGACATGAACGCAGCTTTATCTGTAGCTTAAGCTTTAATGTGATTACAGTTTTGAAAGAACAAAAAACAGAAGGGTATGTTTGTTTTGAATACTGCATTTGTTGGCAGGCATTGGGATGTAATTTTCCGTGGAAGTCATCTAGCATATTCTGCAGAAATTGTGGCTTGTTGAAGGGACCCTGTAGTAGCATTTATCTAAGGTAGAGTGAGCACCTGGACACTTCTTCAAGCAATATATGCTCTCTAGTGGACATGATCATAGCTTCATCTGCGGCTTAAGCTTTAATGTGATTACAGTTTTGAAAAAAAAACAATAAAACCGTGCACTCCCACATTGTCTTGCTATTTTTTGTGTACTTGTTTTTGTTTTTTGTTTTATTGTTTTTTGTCAATATTGTCCTGTTTAAAAGATGAAACATGTTTCTTTGCTAAATACAATTTGTTGTCTCAAAAATATGTATCATGACATATGAAAATTTCTCTTCCCAACTAAAATGTTCAATTTGTTATTGACGTTTGTTGTAAGATAATTCTAAATAAATATTATTTTGAAATTTAATTTCAAAACAAATGCTGTTGTTTTAAAATTTGTATTAAACCTTTGTTTTTTATGTATTACTATACTTATTTATTTCAAAATTGTTTTCGCATGTTTTTGAGAAATAATATGACAGCTTTAATTTTCAGGTTAGCACATGAAATATTGAATACGTTTTTCATTAGCATCATTTTATAACTATGCTTTTTCATTTTAAAACATAGTTCCCCACATCACTGTGTGGGGTTCTTGTTTCTCGCTTGGATCCCGCCGGGGCACCGCCTCCGCCTCGCCCTCCGCCGCCTCCTCTTCATCACTCACTCACTCACTCACTCACTCACTCTCACTTACCACATCTCACTCATCACATCTCCATCACCATCACTACACCACATTCTCACATCTCACTCATCACTACGGCTCGCTCTCGCGTGGCAGGTGCAGTACACAGACCTCCTGGCGGAGCTGCGGCGCGCGTGGCCGCCGCTGGCCCGCGGCTGCCTCTTGCGTGGCAGGTGCAGTACACAGAGCCTCCTGGCGGAGCTGCGGCGCGCGTGGCCGCCGCTGGCCCGCGGCTGCCTCCTGCGTGGCAGGTGCCTCCTGGTGGAGCTGCGGCGCACGTGGCCGCCGCTGGCCCGCGGCTGCCTTTTGCGTGGCAGGTGCAGTGCACAGAGCCTCCTGGCGGAGCTGCGGCGCGCGTGGCCGCCGCTGGCCCGCTGCTGCCTCTTGCGTGGCAGGTGCAGTACACAGAGCCTCCTGGCGGAGCTGCCGCGCGCGTGGCCGCCGCTGGCCCGCGGCTGCCTTTTGCGTGGCAGGTGCAATATAATGCCAACACCGGATTAATAAACCCCCCCCCCCCAGAAGGTAGGATGTACCTAGAAAATCAGCCCTTAATAATAAGCAACTCTGAACCATAAAACTTTGGATATGGCTTACGTCAATTAGATCTTAATAGAATTCCATTGGATTTGTTAAAATTTCATGGATCAGAAAGGTGGTTGATTAATCAGGGGCAAACCATGGTTATTATTACTGTGGACATGGGCTCATGGGGGGTACCCTTTGTGAGCTATCCAAACTGATGTTTTTTATAAATATTTTAATTAGAAATCGATCATTTGGGGAATAGTTGTTTTTTGAAATTTTCAATGATCAACTTAAACCTGAAGTATAACAATGATGATTAAAAAAATGTAAAAAACAATTGGAAATAAATAGAATTGGAAATAAAAAATGTTGGATAAAAAATGGATTTCCGAAGTGGTGGTTGATTAATCGGGGGTAGGCCCACCGGTTTATTAATCGGTGGGGACCACATGTTTTTAAATTACATTTTTTTTTGGGCAATGGTGGTTGATTAATCCGGGGGGGATTATTAATCCTCACTTGACATTACAGAGGTTGCTGGCGGAGCTGCGGCGCGCGTGGCCGCCGCTGGCCCGCTGCTGCTTGTTGCGTGGCAGGTGCAGTACACAGAGCCTCCTGGCGGAGCTGCGGCGCGCGTGGCCGCCGCTGTCCCGCGGCTGCCTTTTGCGTGGCAGGCGCAGCACACAGAGCCTCCTGCAGAGGAGCTGCGGCGCGCGTGGCCGCCGCTGGCCCGCGGTTGCCTTTTGCGTGGCAGGTGCAGTACAGGAAGCCTCCTGGCGGAGCTGCGGCGCGCGTGGCCGCCGCTGGCCCGCGGCTGCCTTTTGCGTGGCAGGCGCAGCACACAGAGCCTCCTGGTCGAGCTGCGGCGCGCGTGGCCGCCGCTGGCCCGCGGCTGCCTTTTGCGTGGTAGGCGCAGTACACAGAGCCTCCTGGAGGAGTTCTGGGGCTAGCTCTCACACCATCTTTTAGACACAACTTTGTCACACACCATCTTTCACACACAACTTTGTCACACCCTTTCTTTCACACACAACTTTCACACACAACTTTGTCACACCCTGTCTTTCACACACAACTTGCACACACCATCTTTCTTACACTACATTTTTCACACACCAACTTTCACCCACCATCTTTGTCAAACCATCTTTGACACACCATCTTTTACACGCAATCTTTTATACACCATCTTTCACATACCAACTTTGTCACCCACCATCTTTCACATTCCATCTTTCATGCGCCATCTCTGACACACCATCCTTTACACATCCTCTGTCACACTTGACTTTGTCACACACCATCTTTTACACGCCATCTTTCACACACAACTTTGTCACACACCATCTTTGACACATCACTTTATCACACACCATCTTTCACACAACTTTGTCACACACTATCTTTGACACACCACTTTGTCACACACACCATCTTTCCTACACCGTTACAGACCATCTTTCACACGCCATCTTTCACACACAACTTTGTCACACACCATCTTTGACACATCACTTTGTCACACACCATCTTTCCTAGACCGTCACAGACCATCTTTCACACACCATCCTTCACACACCACTTTGTCACACACCATCTTTCACCACATCATCTTTCACACACACAACTTTGTCACACATCATCTTTCCTCCACCTGTCCCGGACCTGTCCCTTTGTCTTTCCTTCCTTCCCCGTCCCCGCTACAAGATTTCTGGCTCATTATTGGAAGAAGTTGACTTGTGGGGTTATCCGGTCCTTTTATTGTTAAATACAATTTCCCTATCATTTCACAGAACATACAAACAAAGAAATTAAAAAATATATGAGCACGCTTATTTTTTTGGCAACTTGTCTTTAACTGATCAAATGTCCATGCTTGGCAATCTAAATAAGATGTATACAAATCGGATGATAAAATCGGATGATAACTCTCATAACTTTAAAACACAGGTTATGGAGTTACAATTGTATCTTAGCTGAGTTGTGAGCCTAGTTATAACTGGATGCAACCTAGGTTACAAAAGGGGGTTGTCGAAGTGGACGAGCTGCGGGCGCGCGTGGCCGCCGCTGGCCCGCGGCTGCCTTTCGTGTGGCAGGCGCAGTACACAGAGCCGCCTGGCGGAGCTGCGGCGCGGGTGGCCGCCGCTGGCGGCCGGCTTTCGTGTGGCCTCCTGGAGGAGTTCTGGGCACACCATCTTTCACACACCATCTTTGCCACACGGTTTCTTTCACACACAGCTTTCACACACTATCTTTCACACCCAACTTTGTCACGCACCATCCTTGACACACCACTTTGTCACACACCATCTTTCACACACCGCTTTGTCGCACACCATCTTTCACACACCATCTTTGACACACCATCTTTTACAGACCATCGTTCACGCACCATCTTTGACACACCATCTTTTACACACCATCTTTCACACACAACTTTGTCACCCACCATCTTTCACATCATATTCGACACACCATCTTTCACACACCACTTTGTCACACACCATCTTTCACACACATTTTTGTGACACACCATCTTTCACACACCATCTTTCACACACAACTTTGTCACACACGATCTTTCACACACATCACCTTTCACACACAACTTTGTCACACACCATCTTTCACACACAACTTTGTCACACACCACCTTTCACACACCACTTTATCACACACCATCTTTCACACAACTTTCTCACACCACCTTTCACACACCACTTTGTCACACACACACACACACCATCTTTCCTACACCGTTACAGACCATCTTTCACACTCCATCTTTCACACACAACTTTGTCACACACCATCTTTCACACACAACTTTGTCACACACCATCTTTGACACATCACTTTATCACACACCATCTTTCACACAACTTTCTCACACACCATCTTTCACACACCACTTTGTCACACACACACACACCATCTTTCCTACACCGTTACAGACCATCTTTCACACGCCATCTTTCACACACAACTTTGTCACACACCATCTTTGACACATCACTTTATCACACACCATCTTTCACACAACTTTCTCACACACCATCTTTCACACACCACTTTGTCACACACACACACACCATCTTTCCTACACCGCTACAGACCATCTTTCACACGCCATCTTTCACACACAACTTTGTCACACACCATCTTTGACACATCACTTTATCACACACCATCTTTCACACCACTTTGTCAAACACCCTCTTTCACACACCATCTTTCCTCCACCTTCTCCTTTGGCTTTCCTTCCTTCCCCGTCCCCGCTACACCATTTCTGGCTCATTATTGGAAGAAATTGACTTGTGGGGTTATCCGGTCCTTTTATTTGTGTAAAAGCTTCTGTGTGTACAAGCTGCTCTGTGTAAAAGTTTCTGTGCGCCGAAAGAGCGTCTTTTTGTAAAACTTTCTGTGTGTAGACGTGTCTGTGTGTAAATCTCCTTTGTCTAAGGACTTCCCTGCGTAAAAGCTCCTCTGTGTCAAGACTTCTCTGTACAAAAGGCTTCTCTCTGTAAAAACCTTTGTGTGTACAGGCTTCTCCTCTGTCTCAAGACTTCTCTGTGTAAAGACTTCTGTGTGTAAAAGCTGCTCTGTGCAAAAAAGCTTCTGTGCGTAAAGGCTTCTGTGTGTAAACGCGTTCTTGTGTCAAGACTCCTCTGTGTAAACGCGTCTGTGTGTCAAATTTTCTGTGTAAAAGTTTCTGTGCAAGGGTTTTTTTGTGTAACAACTTTTGAGTGTAGAAGCTTCTGTGTGTGTAAGAGCTTCTCTGTGTAAAGGCTTTCCCGTGCAGAAGCTTCTGCGTGTGAAAGCTTCTCTGTGCCTAAACGTTTTTTGTGTGTAAACACTTTGTGTGCAAAAAACCCTCTGTGTAACGACTTATCTGTGCAAACCCGTCTGTGCGTAAAAGCTTTCCTGTGTAAAAGTTTCCTTGTGCAAAAGCCTCTGTGTGTAAAAATTTCTCTGTATAAAGAATTCTTTGTGAAAAAGCTTCTGTGTGTAAAAGCTGCTCTGTGTAAAAGTTTCTGTGCGCCGTAAATGCTTCTGTGTGTAAAACTTCCTGTGTGTAAACGCGTCTGTGTGTAAAAGTTTCTGTGTAAATCTCCTTTGTGTAACTCTGTCTAAAGACTTCTCTGTGTAAAAGCTACTCTGCGTAAAAGCTTCTGTGTGTGGAGGCTTCTGTGTGTAAACGCATCCATGTGTAAACGCTCCTGTGTAAACGCGCCTGTGTGTAAAAGCTTCTGTGTAAACGCTTTTGCGTAAACACTTCTGTGTGTAAGAGCTTCTCTGTCTAAAGGCTTTCCCGTGTAAAAGCTTCTGTGTTTAAAAGCTTCCGTGTGTAAAACCCCTCTGTGTGTAAGCGTTTCTGTGTGTAAAAGCTGCTCTGTGTAAAAGTTTCTTTGTGTAAAAGCGTCTGTGTGTAAAAGCTCCTCTGTGTGTACAAGCTTCTCTGTGTCAAAACTACTCTGTATAAAGACTTCTCTGTGTAAAAGCTTCTGTGTGTAAAACCTTTCCTGTGTAAAAGTTTCTCTGTGAAAAAGATTCTGTGTGTAAAGTCCTCCCTGTGTACAAGCTTCTCTGTGTAAGAGATCCTCTGTGTAAAGCTCCTCTGTGTAATGCTCCTCTGTGTAAAAGCTGCTCTGTGTAAAACCCGTGCCAACAGCTCCGCATTTTCAGTGCCGCTCCCTCCCAGCAGACCTCTTCCCAAGCTATCTCCCCACCTGTCCGTTCACGCTGGTGCATATCCTATGCCTGTGTTATCGTTCAGTTTGCTTCGCTGATCTTTGCTGCAAAGGGAGCGAAAACCAAGCATCGACGGACAGAATGCTGAGCAAAATGAAAACCCCTCCAGCAAAGAACTTTTTCCCATGCATGTCCGGCATGTCCCTTTGCCCGGGGGGAACTACGTTCACTATCTTCGCGCTACCAGAAAAGCACAGAATATGACTTATTCCCGTGGGGAGAATCGTAAATATGCGTTCTGTCTCACATATATTGTGACATTATTCTATCTGACATTTCATCTGACATTCTATCTGGCATTCTATCTGGCATATATTGTGTTTTTCTATTCGGCATTCTTTCTGACGTATATTCTAACATGCTAATTCCTGAGCTGATTTCAACAAGTTTTCTCCTGATGTCATGGATGCTAACGTGAAGCTAATTTCAGCAAGACAGACCCCTCAGCACCAGGGTCATCACCAAGGTCAATGGACATGGGAAACACAAGCGGGAGAAGAAACAACGAAGGGTTGAGATTGGGAAGGGTCAGTAAGTAAATACGTAAGTAAGTAAGCAAGTAAGCAAGTAAGTCAGTAAGTAAGCCAGTAAGCAATCTTGAAAATAGTAGTCCCAATAACAAAGAAAGGGGAATAATACTAAACTAGTACCACTGGGGTTGGGAGAGTGTATTTAGGAATAGGGGGTGGGCGCGCCATTCTTGATAATTAAAAAGCGCGTAGTTGTTTTCAGTATTGCCCAAAATGTGAGTGGCCAGGGTCATTTTCTAATAGGGGTTGCTTTATTGATTTTGATTCATCCTACCTTGTCATAAGGGGGTGACAAGCGAAAGAGAATGACATGGGTAACAAATACACGGGACCAGTAGAAAATAAATGGGAAAGGAAAATTAGGCAACAATGGAAGACAAGGAATAGGGGAACCACAGTAACCCCTTGAAAAACAAGAACCTTTTGACATAAAAAGAGAGAGAGATATATATGATCTCATGTTTTACCTGAGTGGCGCCTAGAGCTTTCTGGGTCAAGTGAGTGTATGGCCAATCACCCCCGTGTTCTTTCACTCGGTTTTGCTGGGGGCGGCATATCATCCTTGCTGTTTAGCCTGCTTCACGATTTTGCCAGCACTGTCCACACAGTTCCTGAACCATTGCCAGCTATACCTCAACTGGATTGCAATTGCCCTGTGATACTGGGCTTCTTGGATCTATCTGAACGAGAGCTTTGCATTTTGGGCCTTGGCATTTTCATTGGGCTGTTTGTACTTCCATTTTTGGAGCTTTTGTTGACCTTGCGGCAAGCGTGGACTATCTGGCTGAGATCTAGGTTGATTACTCCCAACTCCAAGCACACCTTGTATCGGGATATCTAGCTGGGTGTATGCGCCGCTCTACCTCATCTACCTCCACTGTTGCTACTCTAGAGGTTCGTGTAGTTGAGCTAGAAAGAGAGGTTGCATCGCTTCGCCAAGCTTTGCGAGCCGTGGAAGCTCGCCTTTCCTCAGCTGAATCAATTGCCGGATTTGAGTTAGTTGACGAGCCTCCGTCACCTGCTGCTGACCAGGCAACTTCGGCGACTTCGGGCCGCCCTGCTCCACGTGATCAAGGTGGTGCTCAGGCTGTTCGTTTTGCCAAGCTGCTTGGCATCGGGAATTGGCTGCGCAATTCGCTTGCTGGCCAGCGCAGAGGCAAGTCTGGGAGGGCTGAGTTGAAAGAGAGATCTGAGGTGTATTTAGTAGCTCGATCTGCTAGAGGCACCGTTTTTGATCCAGTGCGCATTTACACATCCTGGTCAGAAGCTGAGAAGGTTGTGCGAGACCAAGGAGGATTCAAGCAGAGCCTGTTTGTGGGCTTACCCACTTGGGAGGACGCTGTTTGCTGTGCTGAGGAAGCCGGATTGACCGTCCCAGCTCAGCCTTTTGATGGCTAATCCTCAAGAACTTGCGGAGCTCCATCATCAGGAGCTCAGGTCGGCCTTGGTGAATCAAGAGAATTTCACTGCTGATCCAGAATACTCTTTAGGACTTTTCACAGTGCCACCTAGTACTGAAGTTGAAGAGTCAAAGTTTTGTATTATTTTGATTTCGGAGGTGGACTCCAAATTTTTGGTTGCTGTTCCTGGCGCCGCCTGGCACCGTACTGTTGCTCAACGTTTGTTGCTGCCAAAGAGCCTGATCAAACCACTCAGTGTTGCTGTTGCTGCCTGCACTTTCGAAGATCGGATTACCAGCCTGGAAGGGGTGTTTACTCGCTGCTGGGTTGGCTATCTGTCCCCTACCTTTGAAGCATGTGTCTCCATCTTGCAAGATCTAGACGGGGGAGAGGCGGTGGGGTTTTGGACCGAAGACGAAAGCCTCCAAGTTCTACCCTTCGCAGACGGACTTGTGTCAGTTGCCGACGACAAGTTCTCCTTCCTCACTGCCGAATCAGCCCATCATCCTGCAGAAGGAGACGAATCTCATGGAAAGCGATTGGCAGCTTTGGAGGCCAGTCTCGAAGGCATTCAAGAGAGCCTCCGGGTTATCATCGATGGTCAACCTTTGTCTTCCAGAAGCCAGGCTGCTTCAGATGTGAAAGCTGCCGCAAAGACGCCTGTGGCTCCTCCGGCCTATCCTGGGCTGGATCCGAGCGTAGTCCATTCAGCATTGGCCAGCGGGGTGACTCCAGATGCCCTTCGGGCTATGAGTCAGATGGTTCAAAAGACTCCAAGCAAGTTGGGCGATTTTCCGAAGAAGAACGTGGCTGCTCATCTGGATGTGTTAGGAGAGACAGACGGAGAAGAGAAAGAAGAGCCTCCAGGGCTATCAGCCTCTGGAGATCCTGTTCAAGCTCTGCCTGCCGATCCAGTGGCTGCAGCTCTGGTGCGACTGACCAGCATAGCCGAAGCTCTTGCTGGAAAGAAGAAAGCCAAGAATCTGGAGGAGATGTTGGACGATACTGCTGGCTACGAAGTGGGAGCCAGTTCCAGTTCCGGTTTGGGGACTCACAGGAGACAAGCTGCCATCCTGACAGCGCTGAAGAAGAGCTTGGTCGAGCAGCCTGGAGAGCTCTACCAGGTGATCGAAAAGAAGATGCTCGAAGACTTTGGGTCTCGCGAGCTCATGCCCGGGGAGCCTCCACGTCAGGGCAGCTTCCGGGGTTGGCTGGAGCATCGCAGCCACATTCCCAACATAGCGGCCACGGTGAGAATTTTGTGGTGCGTTGCTGGGGCGCTGGATGCCATACGCTGTGGGAAGGTCCAAGAGGGGCAGACTCGCCTCGCTCTTCTGTTGGCGATGTTGGATCAAGTAGCTTGCGACAGGGGGCAGTGGTTGATTGCCTCGGAGCTAGCTCTAGAAGCGCCTCCACCTTTTTCTTCCTTTGCTCGACATGCAGCTCCCGATTTCCAAGAAGCTCCTCACACAAAGTTGCTCGACAGCCGCTGGGTAGATGCAGTGATGTATCGCGTGAAGGAGCTGGACGAGTATGCCGAGCGGAAAGCGAAACTGGGCAAGTCGCGAAAAGGAGGTGGTGGCAACCAAGAGGATGTCGAGGCAGACCCCAAGCCGAAGAAGAAGGCAGGAAAAGGGAAAGATGGGAAAGGCAACAAGACGGAGCAGCAGCCCGCTGCTCCCAGCAACTGAAAGTGGATGATCAGTCTTTGATTTCCTCCAGCTCGCAGCGTTTGAAGCCTGCGTCTGAAGGACCCAGCTCGAGCCAGCAGCAACAGTCTCAGCAATCCGTGCCGAGAGTCCCTGGAGCTAGAGCCAGCACAGTTAGGGTTCAAGCCTGGTGGGACAGTGCATGTCGAAGCCTCTTGCAGACGTCAGGAAGCTTGAAATCATTTTTCAAATCCCTGTTCCGGAAACCAGTCACATCCTTGACGTCGAGGAGTACGGTTAGCATTTTCCCCATGCCTCTGCCGTATCAGAGCTGTTTTCGTGCCGAATCTCTAGGTGATGTTTCTCCTGGTGAACGAAGTTTTCAGAGAGGGTTGTGTTTGGCTATCCTAGTTCTGAATTGGCTTCATTTACGTAGAGCAGCAGTAGCACCACCTGAGATTTGTTTTGGGCAGAAACTTAGCAGCTTGCAGTGGAAGGCTGTTCGGCAGATGGAGCGGACGATGCTGGCTTGGAAAAATGCACCGGAGGTGACAGCTGCAGACATGGGAAGGACGGCGTCCAAAGTTGAAGATATTGAAGTTGTTTTGAATCAACTTGGTTCTTTTGAAAGTGTTGCTACTGATATTTTGTTTGGTACTAATGTCGAGGGAAAACCTAGCAACATGAGTAACAGTCGAAGAAGGAAACAAGGCTTTGCTCCAGGGTTGCAGCGTGTGCCCATCGGGGAGTGGATAGGCAGTTCTCGAACCACAAGCACTGTTGCAGCTAAACCGATACAGAGCGATCGACTTGAATTTCCAGACAAACCTTCTTTCAGTCCATCGCCGTATTTGGATGAGCGAAGCCGGTCTATTTTTGAGCACCCTATTCAGAATGCTTTGGCTCCAGAGGAAGCAATTGTGGAACCACCACCAGTCAAGATACATGCAAGCAACACAGAGAGAGACAAGCTCTTCCGCAAGTTGGATGCATGTGGTCGTTTGGGCATGGTTGATGAAGCAGAAGTGTTGACAGGTTACCAAGCAGGACTGTTTAGCGTTATCAAGAACCTGAAAGCAGACCGTCTTATTTTTGATTCAAGACCTTTCAATACTCTAGAACAGCCTCTGGGTAGATGGGTCAAAGCCATGGCCTCGACCAACCCACTGTTAGACCTTCAATTGCGTGAAGACGAGGTTTGCCTCGTGAGCTCTACGGACTTAAGGGATTTTTACTATAGCTTCCATATTTCTTCAGAACGTCTGGTGCGGAACAGTTTGGTTAATTCTGTTTGGGCTGATGACTATGCTGATTTCAAATGCTATGATCCCAAAGTTCATCAAGGGCGTCGGGTCTTTTTTAGTCTGAATACCCTGGCTATGGGGGATGCACAAGCGGTCGAAATTGCACAGACCGCACACCTGGGCATCCTCGTTCAATCTGGACTTATCAACAAAAATAATCTGGTGAGTATGGATTTGGCAATACCCAGGGAGAAAAGCTTTGCAGGAATCGTCATAGACGATCTGGTGGTGTTTGAAGTTATGCTGAAAAGTGTTTTCCATCAATCCCCAGTGACCTCTCGTGCAGGCAGAGCCTTCCTGGAAGAAGCGCTTGGCGAGTACAAGCGAGTTGGATTGCTGCCTCACCCGGACAAGACCTTTTTCGAACAGGCTGACAGTGAGTTTTGGGGCTGCCAATTCGATGGATTGCACGGACTATGCATGGCAAACCTCAAGCGAAGCATTCCTGTGATTGCGGTCACAGCCCGTGTTTTGAAGATGGGAGTCTGCAGCATAAGCCTTTTGGAGATCCTCACAGGAGCCTGGACTTCAATATTTCTTTTTCGTAGGCGTTTGCTTTCTCTGCTGAATCTGGTTTATCAAGCTGGGCATGGTGAATTTGCAAGGAACCATGTAATCCGGTTGTCACCGGAGCTGAAAGAAGAACTGTTTATGTGCCTTAGTCTAGCCCCCTTAGCTGCGACGAACTTAAAAGTAGAGAACGCAGAACATGTTTACTGCAGCGATGCTTCAGAGTGGGGCATCGGAGTCACTCGCGCTCCCTTGCCGAGTTGGCTACAAGGAGAGATCCACAGACACAAGCTCCGGAAGTCAGTGTGGGTTCATCTATTGTCTCCCTTGAAGTCACTGCAGCGTATAAAAGGAGTCCTTTCTCCGGCCGAAGAACTACCAGAAGGACAGATGCTTGCCAGCCATCCCTTGTGGATTGTACTAGCCTCAGCCTTGCGATACAAGGAGGTTTGTCGAAAAGCTATGCCTCCCGGTCGGCATATCAATATTCTGGAGATGCGTGGGATGTTAAAAGCCGAAGCAGAAGCGGCGAAGACTCACTTTCCTGCACGTGTTTTCAGCTTAGCCGACTCTCAGGTCGCTCTTGGGGCTTGGGTGAAAGGAAGGTCTAGTTCTTTTGGCCTCAACCAGGAGCTCCAGCAGAGCCTCGGGATCCACTTAGGATGCGGCATGTACAGCAACTGCGGATACGTGCCGTCAGAGATCAACACGGCAGACGATCCGACTAGAGGGCAGCGTGTCCGAAGCCCTGAAGCTGCTCTACCTGATGTTTTTCATTCAGCTGCCCAAGGAGACATTTCAGCCTTTGACCAGTGGCTGGAATCTTACAATGTTGACACCTACGCCACCTCAGGGCTTCCAGATCTTCAAGAGCTACAAGGAGCTCCTTGCGGCTTGTCTGAAGACCTTGCTGAGCTCCCAGAAGTGCCAGAACCTATGAGGCTGCGAGCCCCTGCTGATCCAGGTGAGTCAGTCGGAAGTGGACCTTGCGTGCCTAGTTCTTCGAGCTCAGTGCAGGGTGGATTGTCTCCCACTACTGCAGTACGGGGTCCGGAGGTACCACTTCCGAGTGACTCATCTTTGGGTCCGGGCGCAGTGCAAGCGTCGACAAAGGAAAAGCGTGGCATTCTTCATGAAGTTCCCCTTGAGCAGTTTGTTTTGCCTGCGCATCTGCGAGGCAAAATGGATGAGGACTGGCGGCCCAGCACTCCAGGTTTTCTGGATCTTTACTCTGGGAAGAAAGGTGTAGCTAAAGCCCTCGTATCCTTGACAGACACCTGGGTCATCACCTTCGAACTGGAGGATGGACCGAATCAAGACGTGCTGAGCGAGCAGAACAAAAGCCTCATTGAGAGGCTCCTCCGAAGCGGCTTCATTCTCGGGCTGGGAGCTGCGATTTTCTGCTCCTCCTTTTCTCGAGCAGTCAGACCACCCGTAAGGAGTGCCTCCTTGCCTTACGGATTGCCCAACCTCAGTCGGAAGATGGAGGAAAAAGTAAAACTGGGCAACCGTCATGCCCAGTGGCTTGCCCACCTACTTCAAGTGTGCATAGAACTCAAGATACACTTTTGGGTTGAAAATCCTGACGGTAGCTTTCTCTGGTACCTGGACGAGTTCGTCGAGCTGGGCGCTAGGACAGCTTCCCAAGTGTTCCGTTTGGACTACTGCACACTGGGGACCAAGTGGCGCAAGCGCTCTCGTTTTTTGACGAGCACTCATCTGCGAGGACAGAAGTTTTGGTGCAGTCGTGATCATACCCACCTTCGCTTGTCTGGGTGGTCGAAAGTGCATGGCAGAAGCTGGACTCGGGTAGCGCAGACCTATCCGAAGAGGCTGTGCTTCTATTTGGCCAAAGCTATGCTCATCGACTGCGGATTGCTTCCTGATCGCAGACAAATTGACTTCAGCCTGATCTCGCGTTGCGACCACAGCAGGATTGGTGAAGCTCAGCATCCAGGACCTCGACAGAAGCCCACAACAGCTCGAGCCAATGTGGACTTAGCTGATGTGAAACTTGTAACTGCTGCTACAGACCGTTTGGGTCGTAACATCTGGGATGGTTTTCTCCGTTGGCTTAGTGGTAAAGTCGGAAATGTTTTTGCGGAAGAACTAGTACTTTGCCCTTCTACCCTGGATCTTCTTTTAGCAGAATTTGGGCGACACCTCTTCCAAAACGGTCAGAGTCTTTACATGATGAGACAGCTGGTAACCTTTGCCCAGCGTACAGATCCCCGTTTGCGAAGCCAATTGAATTGTTCCTGGGATGTGATAAAGAAGTGGGAAACAGTAGAACCTGTTTGCCATCGCACACCTCTTCCTTGGGCTATTTATAAGGCTATGGTAGCTTTTGCAATAAACTTGCAGTGGTTTCGTTTTGCTTGCGTCATGATTCTGAGTTTTGAGGGAATTTGCAGGCCAGGTGAAGCTTTAGGTGCTTTGCGAGAAGATGTACTGCTGCCTTCGGATTTGTTGTCTGAACAGATGGATCGAGCGTACTTGCGGATCAAGAAGCCGAAGTCCAGACTCCGAGGCCTCGGTTTAGTTCAGCATGCCACGATTTCGCATCCTTTAGCAGTCAAGTTTCTGGAGCGAGTTCTGAAACAGCTACCTTTGAAGCAGAGAGTTTACCCAGGTTCTCCAGTCACGTTCCGTCGAAGATGGGACTTGTTGCTGCAGAAACTTAGTGTGCCATATAACCTAGGGTTAACCCCTGCATCTATGAGGGGAGGCGGAGCGGTTAGATGTTACCGTGAAAATGAAGACATCAACCGTTTGCTTTGGAGAATGAGGTTGAAGAATTTAGAAACCCTTCAGCACTATTTACAAGAGGTGGGTGCTGAAGCTGTCACCATGCAACTCTCTGTACAGAGTCGCAACGCCGTTTTTGCAGCCAGTTCACTTTTCGATGCCAGTCTGTCGATTTCTTGAAATCCCACGGGAGTTTTCCTTGGCCACGGTGTTGCTCGAACGAGCGCTTACGCCACCCGTTGCCGGCACACACGCAAAGGTGGAAAGGGCCTGATCCATTCTCTTTTGATTGTAGCGCTTTTGATGCTGCATCCTTTTTTGTGAGATTACGCTTGGATCTTTTTGGCCCCGTGGCTAGTGCAGACAAGCCAGAGCACCTTAGCAAAGGCTGGGAACAGGGACAAAAGGAGGCAGAGCGATGGTCAAACATGATCTCATGTTTTACCTGAGTGGCGCCTAGAGCTTTCTGGGCCCGCCCCCATGCCACCCGGAAAGGGCCTGATCCATTCTCTTTTGATTGTAGCGCTTTTGATGCTGCATCCTTTTTTGTGAGATTACGCTTGGATCTTTTTGGCCCCGTGGCTAGTGCAGACAAGCCAGAGCACCTTAGCAAAGGCTGGGAACAGGGACAAAAGGAGGCAGAGCGATGGTCAAACATATATATATATATAGAGAGAGAGAGAGAAATGGAGTAATGATACAATGTGAGACAATTTTTCAACAATTTGCAAAAGTTAGCTCACGCTAGTTGAAACTGCTTCAATCTTTTCACAAGCTATCAGTAATAAACAGGGACTAGGATCCTTGAATTCGTGGAAAGTTTGAAGGTCATATACCCCCGTTCCTCGAATTTTCTCCCCTTTCCTTCCCCATCCCTCCCCGTCTCCCCATCCTCGCTTGCTGCCCCTTGGTCCCATACCAGGCCGGCGAGCTGCCCCATTGGATTGTGTGTGCTCAGACCTCCTCACTGTGCGAATATGAGGAAACAAACGTCAAATGTCAGAGTTGATTTCGGAATATATGTCAAATACATATGCCCGAGCAAATGTCAAAATGTCAAAATGTCAAAAGTCCTACAATACATCTGTCATAATATATCAAACATATGAACTAGCATACTAAATGTCAGAGTAAATGGCAAAGTACATGCGAGAATGGACCTCAAATAGTGTCTCAAGGAAAATAACCGAACATATGTCAAAAGTCACGTCAGGATAAAGTAATTGCGTGTCATCATTTTTTGTGAGAGTGTTTCTAGCATGGCGGCGATCACCCGAACTGCTAAAAATCCAATGCTGCGTAGATGTGCAATTATAATATCGTTTTTTGGATGTTTTTTTTGGTGTGCCAAGACCATGAACTTGTGAATTGAATCTGTTCAACTTTTACCAGATTTCTTGTATATCATAGGGGTTTTGACAGAGTTTGGCAATACTCAGATTTAGATGGTCAGACCCCATTCGTCCTGTGTTGGGCAGTTGGTGCACAAAATGGGGGCAACTTGGAAACTCATCACGCGCACCCAATGAAACTGTGGCAGTAAATTTTCCTCAAAAAAACATGCCAAGTCCATGCACCCCTAGTGCAATTTGGATGCATTGCCATCACAGCGATCGCATCATGTTTCATCACAGCATGTAATAGAAGTGCGGCCCAATACAGCCCGCAGCTACGCAGCATTTGTGTAGCTTCCACTTCCGTTTCAAGGTCCGAATGCAATATTCAATGTTTCCCATGTGTGATTGGGAGGTGGAATTCGGAAAATTCCGGGAATTGAGACTTTGTTATTTTTGGCAGGCCCTTCGAATCTTGGCCCGAGCGAGTGAATTTTGTTGTCGGAGGCTCGAGTTCCGATCTGTTTATTTTCCAAATGCAGTTGATGAATCTGCCGCATCGCCCGAAATATGTCAAGGCATGACCAGCTTCGTGAAACCTGAGAATGCGTTGAAACGAGCGGAAGAACTTTTGGAGGCCCAATGAATTATAGCACATCGTTTCACAGTCACCAAAGATAAAAACGGGTTTGATACTTTGATATTGCCATTCTTGGCATGATTCGACAGAAAAACAAGAGGATTCTTAGTACTTTGAGCCAACTGATGTTTTGATCGGTAGATTGATTGCTGCACGCAAATCATAGATGTCACAGGGTGGAGATGTGGTGGTGAGAAAAGAAAGGGAACAAGTGACAATCGAGGAGAAACAGAAACAACAGGAACAACATGCAAAATCACTGCGATGATGACGCCGCTCAAGCAGCCGACAACGTGCATGAAACATCATGAAACAATATATTATATATTCAAAAAAATCTTGGGACAAACCATGTGATGCAAGGAACGCCATTTTGCTGCATGCAAGATTGTCGACCGATGTCCAAGACAACAGTGACATGACAGAAAAGTCATGAACCGCACAGTGCTAGTACACCTTTATGCGGTTAAAATTCTGATCGGTGGTTGTTTCCATCTGGCTGGCTTCTGTTGTTGAGCATCATTGCAATATTGGCAGGCCAATATTGGCAGCCCAATATTGGCAGGCCAATATTGGCAGGCCAAACACTTTGCGACATTTTACACCAACCTTTGCTTTGCCAATGTGTGAAATCAAGGATGCGACCGGATGCAGATGAATCGACTTAAAATCGACACGATTTTGGGATGGACACAGTTACGACGTTGTGTGGCACCGAGGTGGGCAAACAGAATGAAGCTTTGGAGACCCTCCACCATGCGATTTTGCACAAAAGGTGGAAGAATCAATGGTCAGCTTCAGCATGTTTAAGCAACCAGTTCTTTTAGGCACTTCCAATCCTGTGCCGTGGCTCCATGATCAATGTTTCACTTTCGGATTTCACTGAAGCAGCCGTAGCTACCTGAGTTCTCAGTGCTTTAGCACTGTGAGTTGTAGGCACCATGAAAGGATTCGTGATTTTGAGGGGAAACACGCAAAAAAATGTCTACAAAGGCAAAAGGGTTTCACCCGTAAGATGTCACGCATCGTTGCGCTAGCCAATGAGGGTGACTTGAAACTTTGCATTCTTACCTCCAATACAGTCATATCTTGTGATATTCATGTCTTAGCCTACTAGTACGGGTTGAAAACCCACCGTGCGTTTTATGCGTGTCTTGTCCGTTTGAGGTGGGGTGGGGTGGGTGGTAACACTCTCGACATCTTCATTGGCTTGATGCTGCGCTGCCACGTGCTGCTTGGCGCTACGCTGCAACATGCTCCCCTACTTGATCCAAGGTTTCGCAGGTGCCACCAACTGTGGCAAACCTCCTGTGGAATCCAAAGAAAAGA
The DNA here is from genome assembly GCA_947184155.2 of Cladocopium goreaui. Taxonomy (NCBI): domain Eukaryota; class Dinophyceae; order Suessiales; family Symbiodiniaceae; genus Cladocopium; species Cladocopium goreaui. Next base: position 19,803 of record CAMXCT020002695.1, read on the forward strand.
TCTTGGAAGTGAAAGATTTTGATTGCATTTCGCAATTGCATTCGGGACAAAAAAACACTTGTTTGCTCAGATGCAAAGTGTTACCCGGGAACCGCATCAGCCCACAAATTTATGCACGTTGCATGCTCTTTTCGAAAAACACTTCGCAAAAAAACAGAAGGCATGCTGGTCGCACGTTCTGGATTCACACAGGCGTCATCAGTGCCTGCTGGGGAATGTTGAAAAGTGATTTGCCAACTTGCAAAAATGACTCAATCCAGATTGAATAGCCGGATATGGAAATATGTTCGCACATGGCAATGGCGATGGGCACAATATGTTGGGTCTGCCCTAGTAAAAATTAGGGGCCTTTTTGGCCAAGATCTAAAAATCACGGGAAAAAAGGTGCTGGCGCTGTGGTTTCGGGCACTTCCCAAAGGAGTATTAATCTCAACAGTTCTATAATTTTCTGTGATGCATTGAGAATTCACCGAGACTAATGCCCACAAAATATTGGAAAACACCCTCGAACAGAACCACATTACCACGAAAAACATAAAAACATTGTAGAATTAGTAGAATACATGACTGGCACCATCCCACTTGTTAAAACATGTTCGTTTTACAGTTTCAATTCCAATCCGGCTGGATGTTTTGCACCTCGCTATACAGCAGTCCCATTTCTACTAAAGTACACCTTCATCGCTTGAACGTGGTCCCTATTTTGAGATTGTCAGCGTTGGCATGTGACGAGATGGGGCTCGGACGCATTTAGGCTCGATGGTCTGTTTGATTTCGTTCTCCTATCTCTGACCGTGACTACATTTCGTTCCCTCGAGTTTTTTTGGTTTGGTCATGCTTCAAGGTCTGAAGATGTTTGTATGCTCAACAGGACTTGTGGCTAGACCGGCAGTGATCTCCTGGGTCTGCAGACTATGTCGGGTGGTTTTAATTTTGTAAAAGTTGGTTGCACGTAGTTGCGCCCTGTCATCAAAAGTGCATCAACGTTCAGCTGGCATCCGGTTCTTGGGCTGGACCTCGCAACTTGTTGCCAGGTCCCCCACTCTCGAAAAGATCATTGAGCGCCACCTCCAGCTGTGTCATGTGCTTAGCGACAACTTTTTGCTCTGTCACCAGTACTATCAGCACTAAGTACCACTACTACCAGTACCAACTTGATGTTATTCTGAGAGCAGATCAGTTGTGCCCTGCCAATGATTGACCTTGATTGCACGATGCAATGCATCATGATGAATCATGATGCAATGCAACCCGAAGGCGTGGAACTCCAGAAGATGCGCTTTGCACGTGAAGGTGCATCGTGGTTTCCAAAGGAAAAAGAAAGGTATTGACACATCAACATAGACTGAAAAAGCAAAGAGAATCAAAGAGAATCAAAGAGAATCAAAGAGAATCAAAGAGCATAGCAAAACCAGGACCTGAGGACCTGAAACCAGGACTCTTCGCTGTAAGGTTTGCACCAGTACCGAGCGACGTGTCAAGCTGCCAACATCCAGTCCTTGGAGCAGGCGCTCAGAGCGAAACGAAGGGCGAAACGGCACAGACACGGAGAAGCCACGCCACGCCTGTGACAGGTCGTCCGGGTCTTCCGTAAGGCCGCCGAAGAGAAGGCGCGGCCCGGGTCCGGCGCACCGTGACAAACACATTTTCAAAACGGCCGTCAGTGTCGTGACTGTCGTGACTGTCGTGAGAGGTGAATCAAGCAAAGAAGGAGCAGGCACCGTGAAATCTGGAAATCATTGGCATTTGCATTGCATTTTTATTGCATTTATTGCGTTCTTCCTCGACCAACCAGTGCTTTCGTAGGGTTTCGCTATGTCCTCCCACTTTGGATCGAATTTTTGCTGTAACTTCTTGGCCGGCTTTGCCTGGTCTCAGGATGTGAGGCTTGGAAAAGTTGCAGACTTGGAGGAGCTGGATGCGCTTGGATCTTAGAGCAGCGTTATATTATGTTTTATTAGATATGCATATGCTTATGCATCATCCAATCATTAACGGAAGAGGATGCACCGCAGATGCACAAAATCTTCGGAGTGCGCATTGGACCATCATGATGTGAGCACATCGTACCTTTACTTGCTGGCAGATCCAGATCCAGCGCCAGGCCGGAAACAATTTTATTGGCAGCTATTCAAGCTGGCGATACACGGCAACAGAGTCAGGAGATTTCTGGCATCTCATGGCATCCTTTGGCAATCTTTGGCATCCCCTTTTGCTGCCTTTTGCTGCCTGATTTCAGACGGTGCGATAAGACTTGACTTGTGCATCTTATGTGGCATAGTCGGGTTTTCCCCAGTTGAATGCAAGCAGGGTTTTCAAGGTTCCTAGTTTTGCCTTGGCAGAGTGCAGACTATAAGTTGGTACCTTGTGGTTTGGCAATTCCAATTTCAAGGATTACTGTCCGTGATAGTCCGGCAGATGCGTGCTATTCTCATAGATCCTAGAGCACTCAGCAAGTGCCTCTTTGAACCATTCTTTCAGGGAAGAATCCTCAAGGGACAAAAGACGGTGGCTCGCTGATTGTCGCCTATCTGTACAGAGCTGGTCGACAATTGCTTTGGCCATTCCAGCGGCAAAAAAAGGCGGATATTCTTTACATACCGCAGTGCCATTCTCAGCTTTGCCAATAGCGATCCGGGTCGGGTATTACTTCGCTTGTCCGCACAGGCAAACATCGAGCGTGCCAAGGAAGGCACGCGCAGGCTAAAATGGTCTGTTGGCTTCCTCACAGGAGCACCCCATCTCCAGTGATCAAAAATCTATAAAGCCACATCAGGAATCATCAGGATGGGTCTTAAGGAGTTGGAGGATGGCGGTGGTCCAAGCCGATGCCTTTTCTGCGTCCTATGGAGGAGCTGGGTGCTCACTCAGGAAGAGTCCGCCCAATGTCAGGTGTCAGATACAGGCCATAATGGCCTGGAACATAAAGGCACTTCCCTGTCTGAATTGACGCAGCTCTTTACTGAGTGATCGGTTTTGGCTTACTTGTACTGCTTTGCAAGTATGGTTGCGACCAGGTTATAAGCGATTGTAATTTCACTAATTCAGCTAAGTTTTTAAGTTATTTTGAGGTAGTTAGTTGCAACCTACTTATACGATTTGTTCTTTTTGTATGTTTTGTAAGTTATTTTAGTTAATGTTCTAAAAAACCTATGTTTGGAACTTATAACTAACTTAGTAAACTTAGCTTTTTTGCATGTTCAAAACTTAGTATTTTTCCATTTGAGTTCTATTTTTTGGTAACGGAATGTGTTTGGAAGACTTTCTTGGCAAAGAGTTGCTTTGAAACACTGGGGCTCATTGGGCCGAAAGTGCCAGACATCTTTTCTAAAAAACATGAACTTTTAAAAACACACATCCCAAAACCTGCGAAAATATGTAATGTATAGGAGTGTATAGGAATGTATAGGAATGTATAACTCCATTTTTTCGAGTTATACATGTATAACTTAATTTTTTTCGAGTTATACATGTATAACTTCATTTTTTTCGAGTTATACATGTATAACTTCATTTTTTCGAGTTATACATGTATAGTTTTATTTGTTTTTGTCCGATACATCTCGATACATCATTCCTATACATTCTGCATTTTCCCTGTTTCTCAACCTTCCTTTGAGTACATGTTTGCATTTTTCATCATTCCATGGATGAGTTTTGAACTGCTTTTTTTTTCAGGTGGCCGTGCAGCATCATCAACTTCCTTTTTCGTGCGCTTCACGGAAACGTAGACAAGCCAATTCATGGCCTTTTGGGAGGCAACATGATTTTTTTGTTTTTGACACTGGTAAAAAATAAGCTCGAAGCATACTATGGTGTTCCTATAGAGTTATACGTAGTTATAACTTTAGTTATACAAAAAGTTATGAAAAGTTATGAAGTGAAGCAAATATCAACTATTTTGTCACAGTTTTATAATGTAGAAAAAATGAAAAACATTTGTTTTTATTGTATTGAAAACACTATTTTTTTAAAATTGCAGCTGTTGAGCCGCTTCGAAGTGTTTTTTTGCAAAATGAGCGGTTTTCACCGCTTCCATGGCTGAGGGAATGTGCAACTGGTTTTTAAACAGAGCAGGCCACTGTGGGAGCGCGCCTTTTTAGGTGCTTTATGCACCTGCAATGGGTTAGTTTGCTCTTTGCAATCTCACCTTTGCAGTTTCTTTTCTTTTTACAAAAACCAAAAAAAAACAAAAAAAACAAGAAACAAAAAAAAACAAGACCCAACAAACTGCATCTGACCCCCTCCCCTTTGGGTGTGCAATCTTGTTTTTTTGTTGTTTTTTTGGTTTCTTGGTGTTTTGCTTTCTTGGTTCGTTGTTTCTTTTGAGGGACTGGCAAAAAAGTGGCAGGATCTAACTCTTGCCACTTTTTCCCCCTTAGGCATTGCAAATTTGTTTGTGGTTGTTTCTGCTTGCTTTAGGTCTCTGGTTCCACTAGAAACCATGTAAAAACCAAGGAAAAACAGGTATCCTTAGGGGAAGGTTAGGGGCTTGGGGCATGGATTAAGCAATTTTGTTTTTGACTTATTTTTGAAAACATGCCAGAAGACTATGAAAAAACAAAGGCAGCCAATGAGTACGTTTTTTGATATTGACATTGCTGACTATAAACCCCAGTTTCCCCTAGTACATCCCAATATCTCCCACCCATATGGGAATGTCTCAAAATGAGGCGAACCCTTTTTTTTAAAGTAGCGTTTTGGGGGGTCAAAACGGGCGCGCCTCATTTTGAGACGTCCCCATATACCACAGAGGTCTTTACAGGCTTCGGTGAGGGACTGAGGGATTGGGTTAGATTAGATTGGATTAGATTAGATAGATTGGATTGGCTTGGCTTGGCTTGGATTGGGTTGGATTGGGTTGAGTTGGATTAGATTAGATTAGGTTAGATTGGATTGGATTTGGTTTTGTTGGATTGGAATTGGATATGCTTGGATTGGATTGGATTGGAATTAGATTAGATTAGATTGGATTAGATTAGGTTGGATTGGATTGGGTTGGGTTGGATTGGATTGGATCAGATCAGATTTGATTTGATTAGATTGGATTAGGGAGTGTACCAGTATACCACCAGATTGCCACCAGTATACCACCAGTATGCCACCAGTATACCACCAGTATACCATGGTATACGGTCAGTATACCATGGTATACGGTCTATCCCCAAGTAAACCCCAGTTTCCCCTAGTATATCTCAATATATCCCACCCATATACCACAGAGGCCTTTACAGCACTTCAATAAGATTGGATTGGATTGGAATTAGATTAGATTAGATTATATAGATTGGGTTGGATTGGATTGAAATTATATTAGATAAGGTTAGATTAGAGTAGGTTAGATTGGATTGGATTGGGTTGGATTGGAATTAGATTAGATTAGATTAGATTAGATAGATTGGATTGGATTGGAATGGATTGGGATGGGTTGGGTTGGATTGGACTGGATTGGATAAGATTGGATTAAAATTAGATTAGATTAGGTTAGATTGGATTGAATTGGGTTGGATTGGAATTAGGTTAGCTTAGACTACATTAGATTGGATTGGATTGGCTTGGATATGATTGGATTGGATTGGACTGGATTGGATTGGATTTGTTTGGGTTTGATTGGATTGGATTGGATTATATAGATGAGATATATCTGGATTGGATTGGATTGAATTGGATTAGATTAGAGTAGATTAGATACATATATCAGTGAAAAGTAATCCAGGTTTCCACGAATGCTGTTTTTTCAAAGGAAGATTGTGTTGCCATAAAGGGCAATGCTCTGTTGTAAGGAGCGAAAAAACATTCTGAAATAATCTCACATTTCAAAACATATTGCACTTTTGAAAGGAATGCTCTATGTCAAAAATACTGCATATTGTGCAGCAACATTGGCTTTTCTAAAAGGGATACTGCTCCTTTGAAAGGAAGGTTAGACATGTGGAAATAACAAGATTTCCTTTGAAAGGGCCCCCCAAGGTGAAAGAGGTCCTGGCCAAGAATGTTCCTTATTCGCGCGAAGCCCCCAAGATTAATTTCGACCGAGTTTTTCATACAAAGGCAAAAACTCGGTCGAAATTAATCTTGGAGGCTTCTAGGCCAGGACCCCTTTCACCTTGAGGACCCCTTTCAAAGGAAATTTTGTTAAATGCACACTGTACTCCTCCAAAGGGCATGGTGTATCTTTTAAAGGAACATTTGATATTTCATAGGGATATTGTTCTGCAAAAACACACTGCGTTGCTCCAAAGGAAGATTGCACTTATGAAGAAGGGTATGCTGCATTTCTGTTTTGAATACTGCATGCATTTGTTGGCAGGTATGGGTATGTTGATGTATATTGTAATTACGTTGAAGACATCTAGGATATCCTGCAAAAATTGAGTTTTGTCAAAGGGACACTGCAGCATTTAGCCAAGGTAAAGTGAACACCTGGACACTTCTTCAAGCAATACATCCTCTCTAGTGGTCATGAACACATCTTCATTCACAGTTTGGGTTTTAACACGTGATAAATTATAGTGTTTGACATGCTGAAAACGGCTGTTCAAACAAAAACAGCTTTTAGCGATTTGAAAACCGCTCCATTTTGCATTTTTTAAAGCAGTTGAAACCGCTTCAAACAGCAAACACTCAATATCATCAAAAAGAACAAGTTTGATCAATTTTAAAGACGCTTTTTTTTTAATAGCAAAAACACAGTCACAAAAAGTTAGCTAAGAAGTTATGACTTAGTAACTTAGTTATAATTATAGGTTCTAATCGAGTTATAACTCTATAGGAGCACCAAAGTAATGCTTCCTGAAGCAAAAAACTTAGATAACTTATAAGTTTTATAAGTTAAACTTAGCGAATTTAGCATTTAAATTAAATAACACCGGTTGCTAAGTTTTCTAAGTTGACTTATAAGTACTGCAAGTGCTTAAAGTGATACAACTTATTTATAACTTTCCTAAGCCAAAACCGATCACTCAGTAGGACGCAGTCCATCAAGCTCGAACAACCGAGCAAAGGACCTGAAGGGCCTTGGCCTTCGCATCATAGGTGAAAGATCATCTGGTGGTGGGACATGCCGAGCAGCTGAGAAGGTTTCGCTTGGCGCACCACAATTCACAACAATTGTGGCAGCCACCACCATCCCACGCTCATAAAGCTGAGCAAGGCACTTCCAGGATACGGCATTTTCGGTCAAATCCCCGTAATGTGAGGAAACCGCTGTGTCCATGGAAAGCACGGCAATGTCAATGCCGCGGGCTCCTGCCATGAGCTATACGCCAGTGCACATCTTGCTGTCGTCTCCGACCACTGAAAAGGTGTACTACCATGAATGTCGGTCTTGTCAACACTGAGCATAGCATAGGGGTCGCAACCTCTTGTGGCACGCAATCCCATTTGATCTTTCGAATTTCATGATGCCATTCAATTTGGTGTTGGTAATCGGTCAAAATGGTGTCAGGATCATTTTTTACGAATCTTGTTTCGGGTGGCAGCAGCCTTATCACACTTTGGTCTGTGCTGAACATCAGTGGCCAGCTCAGTCTCAGCACGAGCAATGCACTGTGTAAGGAAAGCAATGCGGTCCCGCATCTGGCAGCGAGGCATGCCTTTTGTAACTTTGTAAAAGGCCTCATCGGCAATCCCTTCCACCTCACCATCAACAAAATCCGCAATAACATCTGGCAACTCAGTTTGACCCCGTTTCAAGAGCTCATCAGCATACCAGTCATCAAGCTCATTCAGCCATGTGGAGAAATAATCAAACCAATGGTCTTCAAGCTGTCCCACTGCCAACAAGTCAAAGGAATGTTCGCAAGACTTGGCAAACCAGTTTCGGGCAGTCTGCGTAAGACCAGCATGGAGCTGGCTAGCAGCACTTTCCCTATTCAATGGCCATTGAATGTCTCCTAAGCTCTGTTCAAGTCTGCAGATCCCTTGCAGCCATTGGCTTATCTGTGTCTGCACTAGAGGTGGAAAGTGACCCAAGGGGCCCTCGCATGGTATGGCTTCAAGTCCTCGGACTCTAGTGGGAAATCCAACTCGCTCATAGATCGCAGCATATCCACTTTTCCGCAGGGCCTGATAGCACGGATTGCGTCCGGTCCTTATAGAAATGTAGGGAAGATGTTGTTGCAACTGCTGTGTGGTCCAGAAATGGACCATACACACGTGGCAAGTTGCACCAGTGAGCAGGTCATGCTCTTGTGAAAGGATGCCATGGCTTTCCTCTTATGGGCCGAATCCCTGAGCAGAGTCAAAGCATCGGCCACAAGCACAGTGATATTCCCCTCCATTGGTGAACTTACCGAAGAAGGGTGGATCGAAGGTGCCACCATGCTTTTCCAAAACTCGGAAGAATTGTCTGTGCCAACAAAAAACGTCTGACATCATGGCCTCTTGAAACATGTGTTTCTTGCCAGCTCTCTTGATCATGGCCTTCCACCCTGGTGCACCGCTTTGCCAGAAATCGATGGTGCCTGTGAGATTGTGGGTCCACTCTTCAGGAATACACTCAGGCAGAATAGTACGCAGCCAAATCAAATCAGAGAAAAGCCCGCTGATCCAGGATCGCGGCATATACTGCAACTCCATATGCAGGATATGTTGGGCAAAAGCAGGCCCATGCTGTTAAAATCTTGTGCGCAAACAATAAACGGGCCTGCGCTAATCGGATGCGCGGTTCCAAGAATTGCGATTGTGCAAAAACCTGTCCATCAGTCATCTTTTCCCAAATCGTACGGTGACCGGCATTCAAAACAGTCTGAGGAAGCTAGCTATAATTAATGTCTTCTTCAGCTGATTCAAGTGGCCCAAAGATGGGGTAGCCCATGTTCCCAGCCCAAAGTAGAGTCTCGTGCAGACTAAGGCATGCAGAAAACTTGCTTGCGCATTGCTCCAAATGCAGATGCCGCTTGTCCGATTCGGAACCTAAGTTCTTTGGCAAAGCCAAGCTTGCAAGCAAATTGGGTGCCTGGTAGGATGCCGTCACATGAAGCCACGAACAGCGAGCCAGGCTTGTAGCTCCGCCGTAGTACCATGGTCACGCTCAATCACTTCCAAAACGAGCTGATACCACATACATACTAATTCACGGACAAGGCGGTGGAATGCATTTGAAATGTCAATAAGCAGGGCACCAGTACTGCACCTTTTATGCTGCGCAATTCGGCAAAAGGTAGGGAGTGCTTGTGAGGCGAATCCAACTTGTTGGTGTTGGAATCCGCCAATTTGTCCAGCCGGTTTGATACGTTCAGCAAGGCTCACAGTTGAGGCTCTCAACAAGGCAGCAGGCGTTTGGCGACTGACGGTAAAAGCATGATGCCCCAGAAATGTTTAGCCGAAGTTGCATTAAAACTTTTCGGGACATCCTTTGTATGCAAGGGGGTTCAGCCTGCCAAGCATAGATCTTGAGAATATGGTCAAAGAAAAGCCTGGCGGTTTCCACAGGGCAAGCAGCGGCAAGCATGGAATAATCCGGATGCAATTGGGGCCTTTCCCGGCTGTGTCCTCAATCTGTTGCAAGGAAGGAAAACCTTGAAGAACACATTCAGTCTGAACACTGCCATGCTCTAGTTGGTAGCTATGACATGTATGGATGAGCTTAGCAGCTGAAACTGTGCAACCTTATTCTAGTTGTTGGAAATAGGGGTGCCATTGGTTTTCAAGCGCTTCAAGCTGTTCAGGTGGTGCTTGCATACGCCTCTGTTGGAATTTCGGCAGTGAGCGCCTAATGACCCGCCAAAGATCCTTCGCTTGTTGCGGTTGTATGAAGGAGCCAGCTTCCTTAGCAAGCTCGTGGAAGAAGGCAGCGTCGTCATGCCGCAACGTTTTGACAACTTGCCGCCCAAGCCACTGCACAGGAGACATAGCTTGAGCGATCATGGCATCTTGATGGCGGATAAGTGCCCGCAGGGGTAACCAGTGAGAGTGTCCTTCGTCTTTCGGATCATGCCAAGCCTGAAAGCAAGTTAGCAGGAGTGTACGCTTTTGAAGTGCTTGCGCTTCCCAAAGATGCTTTCTCCAGTCACGTTTGGTGAGAACAAGCTGCCAAGTATCAGGTGACATGCTTTCTTTTCTTGGCACTTTCGGTCGTTTAACGGAATGTTTGGCAAGCTGCTGCAGAAGTTGTTGCTCAAGTAAGTGTGCATGAGTATGAACATCCACTGTGAAATCAGGTGTGGTGATCGCAGTGAAAGCACCTGGATCAAAAGTCGCAACTGCAACATCTTGGAGAGCACGCCTACGGGACTGACGGCAGGGCTTACATGTCGGACTAGGTCCTTCAAATCTGACAATGGCAGCTTTATTGTCATCCTTAAGGTTGAAACATCAATATCTTGAGCCACAAAGGCTTGGCACTTGTCGTATCTCCATTGAACCAGTAGGCCTACATAATCACCTCTCTTCCAGGTCCCATTGGTATGTTGCCAAGTCCCCCATGGCTGTTCCTGACATTCGCTGAAGGTGGCTGGCAACCAGAGCCCTTGCTGCTGCAATAAAGTACGAAAGGATTCTGACTTGCAGTTTTCAACCTCCGATTGAAAATCACCGACATCTGTGTTTGCCCAAGGAGAATCTGCTTGGGAAGGTCATACGCAAACTTAGAAGCCACAAGCGCGGCCACAATTTCAGCGTGGTAAGAGTTACCAACTTAAACGCGACTAGAAATCATTCCCGCTTGGTACCAGTTCTGCTGAGAACGAACACAGGCGGCAACAGCAAACCTAGCATATTGTTCCATTGGGCAGAATGAACCATCCAGGTAAATACAAAGAGTGTCGCACGGCACCCCAAGCTCCCAAATTGGGAGATCGATCCACTGCCGACTGTGCGGATGGAGTTGCAGATCATCTGGGACTGTAAATGTAGGCAGGAATAGATGCAGGTCAATCCACTCAAAAGCTTGGATGGCTGGCTGCATATCCAGCTTAATCTCTGTATCGGACGTAGACTTCTTTGCACCAAGTTGTAGAAGTCCCAGTCCCTCAGTTCCTGGCACCTCCGGCTGAATGGGTGGGCACCAATTGGTCGGGATGCTTGCACGACAAACTTGCATAGTAATGCTATTTCCATCACATAAGAGTACATGTGCCCTTGTGCAAGGGCGTGCTGCTAAAACCAGAAGCGGCAATGTGTCCCGGGAATTTGGCAGTCACATTCAATAGGTAGTGGCGGTCAAGATGTCAATGTCAGCAGTTTGATCGGGCAGTGTAGCAACAAACCTGAATGGGTGGCCTCTATTGACAGCAGGGTCATAAATCGTGATAAGCGGTGAAGACCACTCAGGGAGCGGATGCTGGATGAAAATGACATGTGCGCTGATTGAGGGTTCAAGGTTCGGTGGCCCTGGCTTAACAACAACAATAGACACAGGTACATGCGGGTCCAGGAGGCCCATCCATCTACCTTTGAGTGTGGCTTCCCATTGGGTATAGTCCGCGTACAGTGTCGCCTTACAGCTATGTAAGCATCTAGGCATCCCAATCCCCGGCGCAACAAGCCATGTAAGAACCTGCAGTGCACGCGTCTCTTCCTCCCACGCAAATGCACAGTCAGTCAATGCGGAGAGATCCTGCAGGTGCTCTGGCAGGCTGTTAATCGTCGAGGAAAGAATTCAGGGGCTAAAGCGGCTAAAGGGTTTAGCGCATTGCTTCGACATCCTGCAGTCTGCATCAATGTAACGAATGTAAGATCATCGATGTCCTTGATGTAAGATATTTCAATCATTTCATCAGTATCTGGCTCCCTGGGCTCCCTGGGCTCCCTGGGGCGGTTGCATCATACGAAGATACTTTCTCCAGGTTGAACATCAATCCGATCAATCCATGCATCTGCTCGCACCGGATGCCGGTTCTGGACCAAGGTACACTGGTGCGTTGTGCAAAAGACTGAGAATGAAATCTCCATTGATCGAAAAATAGAGGTTGAACTAACAAACTCGGAGGTCAACTGAGAAAGCTCCTTGGATAGTATACCCCTCCAACAAGGCAGTAAGTACAGCAACTGTTCTACCTAGAGGTGGGGCTCGCTCCAGAATGATGTGGGCTTGCTCCGGAATGATGTGGCAAGTACTACCATGCTCCCTATACTGCGGTGGGCGTGGCTTCACTGTGGATCGCAAATGGCAGTCACCGATCCATAGCGTCAAGCCAGGTTCTTCTCAAGTCATATTCGGATTACCTAGCATAAGGTGCTTAGGTCGGTGGCAGACAGGGCGGCGGTCATGGTGAACATACCAGGTGGTTACGGACAATGTAGTCGCATCATCCCAAGCATTCAAAACACCATGCGTCTGAAACAAAGCGCCTAGATCAAGACTCCAGTGAGTAGCACCATCATGTACAGGTCTTTGAGGTCTTGACTGCGGGTGGTCTGAACCCGGTAAGGAAACAGGGAAGTCACCAGGCAGTCCAAATTCAGCTGGTTTGCAATCGATGCTAGGGATTTGTGTGTCATCAGTCCGTAAGATTTTTTTGTCTGCTGCTGCATCAGGTTGAAGGCATCCACAATCTGGTCGGTGTAGATGTCAACATCTTCCAGCAGAAATCAAGACAGAAAGACGGGTTTCCATTTGAACGAAAAGTACATCATCAGGGAAATAAGTCTGTCCCGCAAACTGTATGATCACAGGACGGTGCATGTGTTCTTGCGGGACAGCAAGTCTAATCACCTCTCTTCCAAGAAGCTTGCCTTGAAATACATGTGCAAACTGTCTAGCATACATCCGTAACCTCCCAATCCCACAAACTGTAATTAGCACAGCAAAGGTGTTCGAAGGCAGCCCTTGTGTAAGGATGACATGTGGAGTGGGCAAGGCCTGCGGTGAGACCGCAACAAGATTGGGTAGAGCCACAGCTTAACCGGTGACGCTCTAGTGATACGATTACGCCATCTGAAAACGAAGTCAGTACGCCACATGAATGACTCGTCCGTGATGCTAGCTTCTCTTGCATCAGCACAATGGTAGGCAAATTCATTATTAAGGTACCAGACTTGCACGGTCAAAGTGGGGTGGTAGTCAGGCGGTACCAGACTTGCACGGTCAAAGTGTGGTGGTAGTCAGGCGGCTCACGTTGATGGCCTCTGCGGAAGTGCTGCTCAACCACAGGGATCCAACTTGGTCGATTGTCAGCCGTCATCTTGACATAACCACTTGCACAAGGAGAATCAGCAGGCGTCGCAAAAACATTCACAAAACTTGGTTCCGTTGGCCTGTCAAAGATTTCACTTCTGATGGCCCGTTGTAGGATACTCCGTATCTGCGAGTTTTCAAGCAAAAGCAAGTGAGGGACGTCAAGTCTGATTCCTCCACCGATAATCAAACGGAAGGCATTACCCATGAGAACATTAACCTCGTGATGTGTGCCAATAGGAATCCTACCAAACCAGAGGCTACACAAGTTCTCAAGGACATGTGGTGGACAATCCGTTTGAAGGTTCAGTCTGCCAAGCAAGCTTTGAAGGATAATGCGTCTCGGCATAACCACCGCTATGGTATAGGGACACCTTTCAGCTTCAGGGTCAGAATCGTAAACATAAACGACATTGGATCTATAATCCGGGGTCTCCCTTTCCATGACAACAATTTAGGCAAGAATCCCGGTTGAGCAATCTTCTGGGTCCGGATGTACAATAGCAAACGTCAGATCCTGCCGGTTCCTAACTTTGTCAACCCAAGTAGCTGCAAGTTGGGCTTGCCACTGCCGGAAGTCATCAGCCAACACTGTAATGCGAGATGTATGACAACGGCAAAAGTCAGAGTGATGCAGATTCCAGCTCTCAACTCTTCCAGCTCGGGTGGAGACCAAAGGATCGTCTACAGCCAAATGGGTTACTCCATCCCAAAGCACACGAATAGCTTCAGGCTGAGCCTCAATTGAATCAGGATCTATAGGCGGCGGTTCAAGCTCACTTGCAGTACGGGCTGATTCAACAGCTTGAAGGAATTCCTTAGTCAAACTATCGGAGGGATCCTTCACACAGCTCACTGCGTCATTCCTAATCAGAGAAGTGTCACCCAATTTTCTTAAACCCTTATTAAAGAACAGTTTTTCCACAAAATTGCAAAGCACTGGGCCATGAGAGGGTCCAATTCACTTTAATAGGTTTGTTCTCAGGGCTCACAATTGCAGCAAACTTTTCCAGCGCTGATCCTGGCACCAACAGAAGAAAAGCTGGCCTTTGCCAAAAGCAACCTTTTCTTTCTTTGTTTTTGTCTCTGGCTCTCTCTCTCTCTCTCTCTTTCTGTCTCTTCCTTTCTCTGTCGTTTCTCTTTTTTTTCCTTTTCTCTTTCTCTTCTTCTACACGCACTATATACACATACTACAAGTACTACACATACTACAAGTACTACACGTACTACAAGTATTACAAGTACTACACATACTAAACGTACTTCAAGTGCCTTCATAAAAAAAAAATAATTAGATTTCAATTGTCGCCAATTGAAATCCTTGCTTGAGTGAACGATGGTTTTTTTTGGGGAGGAATTTTTTGAAACCCAACTTTAAAGAGAGGATATTGTTTGAGGGGGGGACCTACACAAAGCAGGAGGAAATAATAAAAATGTCACAGTTTCACTGTACCTCGAGGTGCTGAAGTGTACACGTCAACTCATTTTGAAGCGTGCGATTTTGTGGCGTTTGAACAAGGATATGGCCCTGCGACGCTGTCAAGCTACAACAGCGAACCCACTGACAATCTACATCGGAAGACACCAAAAAGACCGATTCGAACATCTTTAATATATTGAACTGTCATTGTTATTGACTTGTCCCGGACTGCAGTCCCATGTGCTGCAAAATACTGGCAGGCACTCGCTGCCGGTTTGCGACATGTTTTTTCCCTCTGCTCCCGGTTTTTGTTTTCCGAGGCAGTGCTACGCCATTTTACTTGGTATTTGCAGCATTTTGTGCCATTTCTACGGCATTTTGGAGTTCTAGGGCTGGTTGAGGCATAGTTGTTATATGGCTGGCGTAGGGTGTGTTTAGGGTTGGTTTGATGTATTTTCGGTGGGGTATAGGATTATTTAATGTTAGTGGTCTATTACGGGTTGGTTTAGGGAGGGGTATTTAAAACTTAGATCCACCACAAAGGATGCTGGCGGTCTCTGAATGAGCCAATCGCAGGACAAAGATGTGCACACGCATTTCCGCTTTCTGTGGGAGACGTACAAGGCACGGCCACAGATGTGAGAAGGCGATTAGAGCATTTGTGGATTGGCCATTCGAAATATCCAAGCACTGTTTGACATGTTTTGAACACTTGCACGGCACCATGGCGTCGAATGTGATATTTCTACGGCAATGCTGTGAAACTGCGGAGAGGATGGGACAAGCAAAAGAGATCGCCCAATGTTTCCTGAATGCGTGGCAAACGGTTCGTAGCAAAGGGCTCTTCTTGAATTCTACTTGCTCTACTTTTCTCATATATTTACTCTACTTGATTCGACTCTACTCCTCTCTTCTCTACCCTATACTCCACTAATCTCTACCCTTCTCTTCTTGAGTTTGCTCTATTCGACTCTCTCTACTCTCTTCTCTTCTACTTTATTCTACTTCGATACCAGCCGACTAGACTTAAGACTTCTGAGCTATTTTGTTCTCTACTTCAGGACCAGCCAAATTTCAAATCTGCTCTACTCCACACTACTATACTCTACTCTTCTGTACTTTTTTCTCCTCTACCCTACTTTTTCAGTTTTTCTACTTGTTTTTTACTCTACTACCCTACTCTACTCTATTTTCTATTCTACTCTGCTCTGCTGTACTTCAGGAACATGCCGACTGGACTCAAGACTTCTTGGGTAATGCTAGTGTTCACTCTCCGTAGCTCGGAGTTTCTCCACGAAAAATCTGATTTCTGAATTCGCATTCGTTGACTCGCTGTTTGAATCGCTCGCTGCTTTGTAACCAGGTGATCCTAGATGTCCTCAAGTCCAACAACCGTTTGGAGGAGGCATGATGCCATGCCAGCTGAGGGGTTGCGAAGCGCATGAAAAAAACATTGCACCGTTAAAAAGTCGAAAACTGTTGAAATCAATCGGTCGTGCTGCGACTGTTGCAATCAATATCAGTTGGCATCAGGTCTACCACGAGACTTCACGACAAGCCTTCGAGTTTTGTCGGGCCAATTCTCGACCACAGGAGCTGGAAGCTTGGGCTCGGGGGGATCGAACTCTGGAAAATGTGGACAGGACGTCGAGACAGGAAATGAAAAGGAAATGATGGGAAATGACAGGAAATTCGCAAAAAGGAATCCAAAGGGAAGGGACAGACATGGACAATGCCACAGAGAAAATCACAACGCTTAAACACCTTCGTGCTGCCTCCATTCCGGCGGAATGTACAAACAATTGATGCTCGAAAGGTTGGCATTAAGACCGGTTCGCTTGCAGGGGTTGATCACCCAATAGATCAGGTTGGGCAATTTCCTGCCGAAAAGGTAATTCCTTATCTTAGACAAAAATAATTACCTATTAGTTTATTTTTTCCTTACCTAAATTAGTTAATTTTTCTTGCCTGAACTATTTTTTTTACCTAACTTTCAACGAAAGTTTGCACGCAAACTTTCAACCCCGCCTCGCAAGTTTGCATGCAAACTTTCAACCTCCCCTCGCAAGTTTGCAGGCAAACTTTCAACCCCCCTCGCAAGTTTGAATGCTTGCACCACCATTTGCCTGCAAATGCTTGCGTGCGTGTCCAAGGGCGCAAATTTGCTTGCAAACTTTCAACCCCGCCTCGCAAGTTTGCATCCAAACTTTCAACCCCCCCTCGCAAGTTTGAATGTAAACTTGCACCACCATTTGCCTGCAAATGCTTGCGTGCGTGTCCAAGGGCGCAAATTTGCTTGCAAACTTTCAACCCCGCCTCGCAAGTTTGCATCCAAACTTTCAACCCCCCCTCGCAAGTTTGAATGTAAACTTGCACCACCATTTGCCTGCAAATGCTTGCGTGCGTGTCCAAGGGCGCAAATTTGCTTGCAAACTTTCAACCCCGCCTCGCAAGTTTGCATGCAAACTTTCAACCCCGCGTGCCGAATTACCTTAAAATTAGGTTACATTTTTACCTTAAAAATTACCTAATTAGGTAGGAAATACGGAATTAACTATTAGGCAGGAAATTGCCTAACCTGATCCTTTTGGGTACCTAAATTAGTTAATTTTTCTTGCCTGAACTATTTTTTTACCTAACTTTCAACGAAAGTTTGCACGCAAACTTTCAACCCCGCCTCGCAAGTTTGCATGCAAACTTTCAACCTCCCCTCGCAAGTTTGCAGGCAAACTTTCAACCCCCCTAGCAAGTTTGAATGTAAACTTGCACCACCATTTGCCTGCAAATGCTTGCGTGCGTGTCCAAGGGCGCAAATTTGCTTGCAAACTTTCAACCCCGCCTCGCAAGTTTGCATCCAGACTTTCAACCCCGCCTCGCAAGTTTGCGCGCAAACTTTCAACCTCCCCTCGCAAGTTTGCATCCAAACTTTCAACCTTGTGTCGCAAGTTTGCATGCAAACTTTCAGCCCCGCCTCGCAATTTTGCACGCAAACTTTCAACCCCGCGTGCCGAATTACCTTAAAATTAGGTTACATTTTTACCTTATAAATTACCTAATCAGGTAGGAAATAAGGAATTAACTATTAGGCAGGAAATTGCCTAACCTGATCTTTTGGGCATTGATTGGACGTGGATTCAAAGTCACAATTATTCCCTCGCCTAATTTTCCTAAAATTGATTCTTTTGCATCTTTTTGCATGCATGCAAGGGATGTAGTCTGTACTTGCCTACGGCTGGAAAACCGTACGTGCGTTTTGCTACTTTTTTGAGGTTGGCTCTCTGTGTTGGGGTTGGGGTGGGGTGGGGTATTAACGTCATGTGCAGAGTGCGTGGAACACGCTCTTGCCTAACATCACCGGCGTAACACGCTCTGCATGTTACGCTGCGCACTGTTTCCACGTGACTTCTAACACGCTCTGCATGTTACGCTCTGCACTTTTGCCTAGCAACTTCTAACACGCTCTGGATGTTACGCTCTGGAATTTTTTCCTAGCAACTTCTAACACGCTCTGCATGTTACGCTCTGCACTTTTGCCTAGCAACTTCTAACACGCTCTGCATGTTACGCTGTGCACTGTTTCCACGTGACTTCTAACACGCTCTGCATGTTACGCTCTGCACTTTTGCCTAGCAACTTCCAACACGCTCTGCATGTTACGCTCTGCACTGTTTCCGCGTGACTTCTAACACGCTCTGGATGTTACGCTCTGCACTGTTTCCGCGTGACTTCTAACACGCTCTGGATGTTACGCTGTGCACTGTCTCCACGTGACTTCTAACACGCTCTGCATGTTACGCTCTGCACTTTTGCCTAGCAACTTCTAACACGCTCTGCATGTTACGCTGCGCACTGTTTCCACGTGACTTCTAACACGCTCTGCATGTTACGCTCTGCACTTTTGCCTAGCAACTTCTAACACGCTCTGGATGTTACGCTCTGGAATTTTTTCCTAGCAACTTCTAACACGCTCTGCATGTTACGCTCTGCACTTTTGCCTAGCAACTTCTAACACGCTCTGCATGTTACGCTGTGCACTGTTTCCACGTGACTTCTAACACGCTCTGCATGTTACGCTCTGCACTTTTGCCTAGCAACTTCTAACACGCTCTGCATGTTACGCTCTGCACTGTTTCCGCGTGACTTCTAACACGCTCTGGATGTTACGCTCTGCACTTTTGCCTAGCAACTTCTAACACGCTCTGCATGTTACGCTGTGCACTGTTGCCACGTGACTTCTAACACGCTCTGCATGTTACGCTCTGCACTTTTGCCTCGCAACTCCTAACAAGCTCTGCATGTTACGCTCTGCCCGGTTCAGCGGTGTGGGGGGCGTGACTTCTAACACGCTCTGGATGTTACGCTCTGCACTGTTTCCGCGTGACTTCTAACACGCTCTGGATGTTACGCTGTGCACTGTCTCCACGTGACTTCTAACACGCTCTGCATGTTACGCTCTGCACTTTTGCCTAGCAACTTCTAACACGCTCTGCATGTTACGCTGCGCACTGTTTCCACGTGACTTCTAACACGCTCTGCATGTTACGCTCTGCACTTTTGCCTAGCAACTTCTAACACGCTCTGGATGTTACGCTCTGGAATTTTTTCCTAGCAACTTCTAACACGCTCTGCATGTTACGCTCTGCACTTTTGCCTAGCAACTTCTAACACGCTCTGCATGTTACGCTGTGCACTGTTTCCACGTGACTTCTAACACGCTCTGCATGTTACGCTCTGCACTTTTGCCTAGCAACTTCTAACACGCTCTGCATGTTACGCTCTGCACTGTTTCCGCGTGACTTCTAACACGCTCTGGATGTTACGCTCTGCACTTTTGCCTAGCAACTTCTAACACGCTCTGCATGTTACGCTGTGCACTGTTGCCACGTGACTTCTAACACGCTCTGCATGTTACGCTCTGCACTTTTGCCTCGCAACTCCTAACAAGCTCTGCATGTTACGCTCTGCACTGTTTCCGCGTGACTTCTAACACGCTCTGGATGTTACGCTGTGCACTTTTGCCTAGCAACTTCTAACACGCTCTGCATGTTACGCTGCGCACTGTTTCCACGTGACTTCTAACACGCTCTGCATGTTACGCTCTGCACTTTTGCCTAGCAACTTTCATAAAACGATCGGATGTGTTACGCTCTGCACCTGTTTCGGTTGTGACTTCTAAACACGTCTGGATGTTACGCTCTGCACCCTTTGTGGTGACTTTTGCTCCCTTGTCCTAGCAACTTCCAACACGCTCTGCATGTTACGCTCTGCACTGTTTCCGCGTGACTTCTAACACGCTCTGGATGTTACGCTCTGCACTTTTGCCTAGCAACTTCTAACACGCTCTGCATGTTACGCTGTGCACTGTCTCCACGTGACTTCTAACACGCTCTGCATGTTACGCTCTGCACTTTTGCCTAGCAACTTCTAACACGCTCTGCATGTTACGCTGTGCACTGTTTTTTAGGTGACTTGTAACACGCTCTGCATGTTACGCTCTGCACTTTTGCCTCGCAACTTCTAACAAGCTCTGCATGTTACGCTCTGCACTGTTTCCGCGTGACTTCTAACACGCTCTGGATGTTACGCTCTGCACTTTTGCCTAGCAACTTCTAACACGCTCTGCATGTTACGCTGTGCACTGTTGCCACGTGACTTCTAACACGCTCTGCATGTTACGCTCTGCACTTTTGCCTAGCAACTTCTAACACGCTCTGGATGTTACGCTCTGCACTTTTGCCTAGCAACTTCTAACACGCTCTGGATGTTACGCCGTGCGCTTTTTCCACGTGACTTCTAACACGCGTCGTGGCAGGCTCGGTGTACTCCAAGTGCACACAGGGAAGATTGACTCTCTGTGGAATTGGGCCAAAAATGTTGTGCCTAGCAATTTGCAGACAAGAACAGGGCAGAACACAGATGTCATGCTGTACCTGCGTTGCTGGCAATGGCGTTATGAGTGCCATAATGGCAACTTGCTGTCGAAGACGGCTTCCAAACTGATGGATCGCTGAGCCGACGATTGGTGTTAAAAAAACTCGTCGAATCCACGTCTGCACATGGTATTTACAGGGAATTGTCAAAAATCAATGGATTTTGAGACCACTTTTTTTCACCGAAAGTGAGTTATCAGAAGAGTGCGGAACAGCATTTTGTAGAATGGGCTAGCGCCCTGGTGCCACCGACCCCCCCTATTTGGGGGGTCTTGTAGAGAGATAGATGGATGGATAGATAGATAGATAGATAGACAGACAAACAGACAGAGGGCTGGCAAACGGCAGCCTTGAACACCCTTAAAAACAGAGGGCAGGCCCTTAACAACAGAGGGGCAGCAGGCCCTGAACAACAGAGAGAGCTGTGGCCGGAGTGCTTGGTCGAAGCTCCCGCGGAGCCTTTGAAGGATTTGAGGGCTGGCAAACGGCAGCCTTGAACGCCCTTAACAACAGAGGGCAGGCCCTTAACAACAGAGAGAGCTGGTCGAAGCTCCCGCGAAGCCTTTGGAGGATTTTAGGCCTGGCAACGCCCTTAACAACAGAGGGCAGGCCCTTAACAACAGAGAGAGCTGTGGCCGGAGTGCTTGGTCGAAGCTCCCGCGGAGCCTTTGAAGGATTTTAGGGCTGGCACACGGCAGCCTTGAACGCCCTTAACAACAGAGGGCAGGCCCTGAACAACAGAGAGAGCTATGGCCGGAGTGCTGGGTCGAAGCTCCCGCGGAGCCTTTGAATGATTTGAGGGGTTGGCAAACGGCAGCCTTGAACGCCCTTAACAACAGAGGGCAGGCCCTTAACAACAGAGAGAGCTGTGGCCGGAGTGCTTGGTCGAAGCTCCCGCGGAGCCTTTGAAGGATTTTTGGGCTGGCACACGGCAGCCTTGAACGCCCTTAACAACAGAGGGCAGGCCCTGAACAACAGAGAGAGCTGTGGCCGGAGTGCTTGGTCGAAGCTCCCGCGGAGCCTTTGAAGGATTTTAGGGCTGGCACACGGCAGCCTTGAACGCCCTTAACAACAGAGGGCAGGCCCTTAACAACAGAGAGAACTGTGGCCGGAGTGCTTGGTCGAAGTTGAGGGCGGGCAAACAGCATGCTTGAACGCCACTAAAAACAGATGGCTGGAGCGTGTAGCTGCGAGAGTTGCCTTGGAGAGGCCAGCGGACGGGTTGAAGGGAACGCCATGGCCGTGACAAAGCAGGTTCCACACCTCCGGTGGTCCCAGGCGCCGCCCCTGCCTTGGCGAAGGCCGGGGTCGGCGGATATTGGAAATTGCAGGTGATTCTGACGGTCCTATTCAGCAAACCCTCAAAACGCTCGCGCGGTTTCGCATCCGCCGGGTTTATTTGACTTCCAGCTAGTGTGCCGTTTGAGACTTTGGAATGGGAAGGTGTGTGTGCGTTCGTCAATCGAATCATCACATCATTGAGTTGGCAAAGCTGGTGCTTGTAAATGAGCACTCCAACCCTTTTTTGGCAGAATAGATGGCTCCCTGTCTCCTGTAGCTGATTTGCCACACCCCAAATTACCCGCAAAACGCTTGCAAAAATCCGCAAACACCCGCAAATCCTGAACGCTGATCATTTGAGGTAATTTTGGGCTGCTAGATTTAGCATGATTTAGCCAATTTCGTGATTTTCAGGTCGAAAGTGTGCAGTATTTCGGGTCAAAAGACTTTGCTTCCTCACTTGGGAGTTGAAGAAATAAAAACTGAGTGAGATGACAGGCAATGCATTGTAATACACCCACAGGATCTCCGGGGTAGTTTGAATTGGTCCGGGCTTGGCTGGAGTGTGAGCCCCAAAAAAGATCAATTCTTAGGTCTTAGTCTTAGTTATATAATTAAAAGGACAAAACTTCCAAAGCTCTCAATTTTCATAAACTCCGTATAACTCCCATTCTTTCGAGGGTTTGAATCTCCACTGGAAGTGCAATGAAAAGTGTGTATATGTTTGGATTGCACTTCCCAGGTTCAAGCGCCTGTGCGACATTTTGCGGAAGAACTTCCAGGACGCAAAATGCAAAGGCTCAAAGCCCTCAACCGCCTCAACCCAATGGCGAATGCATGTCTTGGACAGCCATGTAGTCCACTACCAATGGCGATTGCACCAGATTCCACCAGGATTTGTCTAAGCGAACTGGTCCAAGTGGCCAGAATCCAGTGCCCACAGAGCATTTGCATCCGGTTTTAAGAGATTTTGGATCAAAGTTAGGGTGCCATGTTGAGTTCAAGTCTGTTAAGATGTGCGATAACATGCTGATATGATCTTTAAAGTTCGTAAGTCCCAACCACCTGTGCAATATGCCATCACTGCCATCACGCTGTGCCTCAGGTACAGCCTAACAATGTTGAAACCATCACCAAGACGCTGGAGACGCCTCGAACTTGGGTTTCTGGCTACAAAAGCATGGCATGAGGCAAACCAACAATGCCAACATTGAGAAAAACATATATGTTAAAATGTTAAAACATATATATATATATTAACATAAGTCCAAAACCAGAGAAATGCTGCCCCCGGCAGAGTCCAGCAGAGATGTGGAAAGAGGCCTTTGGCATTCCAGGCCACCCATGCAGAGGAAATGGAAAGTGGGAAACTCGCAAGTAACGAAGCCAAGGTCCCTTGTTCTCAACATCAGGTCCTGTGAAAGGAGGAAGCATAAAACCAGAAGCAGATCATTGTTTTTAAATAGCAGTTAGCGGACTTGTTTATATACTCGCGCTCATATGACCTCGCATGAAATCTGTCACGTGCAAGAGTGACATTCATCGCGGCAGTCGGAGCTTGTGATGGGAGCAGAGACCGGAGAGAGATGGACAGAGAGAGAGAGAGAGAGGATTGGAAGAAGGGTTTTGGTCCATCATTCCGCTCCGGAGTCATTAATTAGGGGTCAACAGAAGCCATTGATTTTCATGACGGGCTTTTGCGCGTTCGGCGGCGACTTCACTGAAGTGCCTTTAAAGCATGGCCCTGCGGGCTTCGTTGAAGGGTTTGTTTTTTTCGGCGGTCTCATATCTCATAGCGCTTCCATCGAGATAGGTTGGGCCCCAAAAGCATGCCGTTTGTTGGAGATATGGTTTCGACCCCTTGAGGCTGCCAAGAGAGCATCGAAACGGATTTGTTTGTTTTGCAGTATGACATTCAGTGCGGTTCTTGAACAGTTGTATAGAATATGATATAGTTCGATGTTCAATGTCAAATTCATTTAAATTGGAGCGGCATCACCTGTAGTTAGGTTGGTGCTCGTATGGAGTAAGGCACAACATGGAACAGCTCCTGTAAGCTCTTCTAAGCTCTTCCTCCTCTCATCTCTTCTCTTCTCATTTCTCCTCATTCGATTCAGCTCTTCTCATCCAACACGATGCCAGTGTTGACGTGGGACATTGTTTCTCATCGTTGGTCATGGTTGGACGGCTGGAATCACACGTGGCCGCAGCACCTGAGGCGTTGCAGACAGATGCAGGTTGCCACCGAGCGATGGCCTTGGTGAAATGAGAAAAGTTGGTGCTGGATATGGATTGATAAATTTGAGAAATGATTTGATAAATGTTTGATATTGTTTTTTTGTTTTTTTCGGATGTTGGAAATCTTTCCGGGGAAAAGGAATTTGGAGATTCGCGTCAGGTCATGAGCACATTTCACATCAGGCGGCGTCAAATCCCAAACAGTTTTAGATTCAATATGGGAACCCATGATCGATGGCTGTGCGCAAGTTGAGACCACCAAGGCTTGACTTGTGGCGTGTGGACCTTACGTTTCAGTAAACCTAGAGCGTGCTATAGCATGCTAAAGTCGCTTGAAAGGTCAAACCTGTTTTTGAAGGGGGGCGAGCAAGGTGAGGCCTACAACACATCGTCTGAAATCTGCGATCTCATGGCGGCATTGGGGAAAGTCAACCAGCGCCCCAAACCACATCTCAGGCCAGCCGGCTTGTCTCGCTGGCGGATCTGAAAGTTGTATGCATGCGTCCGTGATTTCAAGTTGATCAAGGGATTCCTGATAGATTTACATAAATTTGACATAGTGTGCAGCCAAGTTGTTGATCATTTCTGCGGCTCTTGTGCATGTGCAGCGGAGGTCCATGTACTATGAGCACCTGGGGCAGATTTTCTGGAAGAGTGAAAACTATCTTTTCCATGCCTTTGCCAGCCTCAAGAACGTCTTCTTTGTAAAGGCATGCCCAGCTGCCCCTTTTGTTGACTGGAGATGGCCGTGTCAAATACGTCAAGTTCCCACCAGTTGGGACTGAAACGAGCCTCCCTTCAACTAGACCCAAGGTTTCAAAACATTCGAAAAACAAGAGAAAACGCATTTGGGACGCCATGCCTGAAGAAAGCAAAGTGTCACCCTTTCATGTATGAGTGCTTTCCCAAATACAGAGCACAGACTTTCCACACAATTGACATAGGTCAGTGTGAAATCATGGTGCCCAAGTATCTATCTTACAGTATCAACCCTATTCACTGCCACGTGAGTTACAGTAAGCATAGTAATTAAGCATTGCAGTCCCGTGCAAGTGGAATCCAGATCGCTAGAGATGTCAGACATGGGTGAATAGCCCAAACCTTACCTTGTGAACTGAAGGAGTACACGCTGCAGCCAACATGGCTCAAGACATCTCAAGACGTTGTGCTTTGGTGTCAACACAGCGCCCGTGCTTCTCTTGCATGGTAGCGTAAGAGTAAGCCCCACGGAACTGGTTCGACCAAAACATCGACACCCAGCTCCTGAAGGCCAAGGGGCTCTGCTTTGAGACAAGGAGTCGGGAGAGCAGAACGCCAGAACAAGTCTGGACGGCTGCTATCCTGCAAAGATTCAAACACAAGCTTAGGAGACTTCAGCACTACAGCAGTTCGTTTGAGGTAAGATCTTTGCAAACTTCTATGAAATCAAGCTTTTCCATGGCATCCTCATTCTCAAGGGTTATCTGCGGGGCCTACTGCAGAAGCATTTCAACTGCAGAGCAGGCAAGAAAACATCGTCAATCTCCCTCTGACTTTGTGAAGCTATCGTGGGCCATATCTTCCTTTACTGAATGCGTTCAGCTGCAACGCAACGCTGGAAGAATATATAGGTACATCGATCGGCTGGTTCACAATACCTTTGGGCCGCGGCGAAGCTTGCAGCATTGATAGATCAGCAAGGAGAAAGATCCTACTAGCTGCAGCAAAGTAAAGGTTGATTGCACCAAGAAAGCGGCACTTCTCGAGCAAGAGGCTAAGAGCAAGGGTAAGACGAAGGAAGAGAAGGAAGCAGAGGATGCAGGTCCCTTGCCACCAAAGACGAAGAGGAGGCCGATTGAGCGTGGTAAGTTCCAGCGCTACAATATGGTTAGAGCAAGTTGAGTGGGAACTTCACCCGCAACGACGTCAGCATGCAGGTAGGTTGGTGGCTGGCATGAGGGCTATTCAATGCAGACAAGATGCAGAAGCGAGCTATCGACAGTGTTTGGTCCTATAGTATAGCCCTATAGGGTAGGTTCACCTACTGCACCAGCTGCCCAGCCCACCAGCATCGCCAAATCGATTTCAATGGGTGATGTGTGCCAGAGGAACGGGAAAACCAGAACCAGTCAAGGGAGAAGTCTCAAGGTATAGGGCGTGGATACTCATCTCAAGAGTTTTCTGGCGCAATTGACAGCAGATTCCCCGTCTGCTTGCAGAGTTCAAGGTTTTGATGTTGCGATGTACAATGCTTTACCCTGTTCCAAGAAGAAGTTAATTTCTCCAGCCAACTGTCGCATAGTGTGGTGATGTTACTCTGCGATGGCGTTTTTGATGGTATGCACAATAAGGATATTGGCAAAGATCTTGAAAGGTACCGTCAACTTAGTTTGGAGTATGACCCAGGGTCCAATCCGGATGTGATACAGCTTCTGAGTTTAAAGTGTTTGAATATTTGCAACACATTCTGAGTTGGAGAGGAAGGTGAAAGAGTATGAGTTGAACACCCATGCAGTCAAACCATCACCGATGACCTGAAGTATGGCGTTCTTGTTACCGGCCAGCTAGCCAAACAACACCTGATGAGAACTTCATGGAGATTGGGTACTTGGGGCGAAGCCCGGCATGAGCTATGGGGGGATCGAGGCTGGGTAGGAAAGATGTGCTGCAAGGCTCCAGGCGGAAAGTATATGGAAAATCAATTTCGAAAAGTCGAAGAGTGGAAAGGTTTCGTTTTGAATTTTGAACAGTCAAAAAGTGGAAAAAGTCGAAAGGTGAGAGGGAAGAAGACAAGTCGAAAAGTCGAAAAGTATACTTTTTGACTTTTCATTTTTTGACTTTTTGAATTTTTGGCGGATGCCTTTCCAGCCGAACGCGCGCAGCTCTTTTTTCCAGCTTAGGATCGAGGATCCAGTCATTTTTTCAGGACATGAAGATGGGTGCAACACGGCCGATGGGTAGGAAAGGGAAGAAAGGCAAAGGCACATGCAACGACTATGGCCAGAAGGGTGCGAATTCAACAACCACAAGCGTGATAAAGGAACGGGGAGCCAATGGATACCAGTTAAAGCTCCAAGGGCAAGGTCTCTTTCTATTGTCAGACGGTTGGTCGCATCCCGTCAAGAGCGAGTGCAGGAAGAGAATGGAAGACGTCAAGAGTGCTGAGAAGGGCAAGAGTAAACCCAACGCTGCTTTGTTTGGCTGGTGCTACGTCATCCTCTTCACAATGACGCTTCTGATGTTCAACCAGGAGCTGCACTGACATTAGCTAGTAACTTTTGCTACATAGCAGGCGTGCCTTTGGATGAAGATGTCAACACCAGTGGGTGTATGATGAAAGGCAGTGGCTTTGGCGCGCATGTTTGCCCATCCAACTTGTTTGCCCATCCAACTGTGATTAGACTTGCTGTTCATGTTTATGGGTGAGAGCGCAAGGCTTGCTACTATCACTGGCACACCTTTTCCTCAGGACCCAAGAAGCAAACATCTCTAGAGACCAACGGTCAACGCAGGGGAGAAGATCACAGTTACGACGTGCTCACTTACGTACAACGAGTCGGACAAGGTGATGTTACTTGTTTTGTCATCAAGTGAAGCAGCAACGAATGGTATTTGGACTGTGGGCCTTGTGCTAGGTCATCTTCAAGCACCTTGCGTTTGGAGGAACATGAGGGTGAGATGGTTGTGGATATTGGTAGCGATGTCACCAAGAAGGCAGATTCCTTCAACAGCTTCTGCAGAGGAGTACGAACACGACATGTTGACGCATATTCCTTTCAGGAGTTGGCATGTCGGGCAAGATGCCAGAACTTTGTCATGTCGAGGGTGACCGGGCCGGTGCCGCAGTACCCCAGTGCGTGAGCACTAGCCCATGTCGTCGAAGTGGACAAAGAGCTGCAAACCTTCTGATGAAACAGCATTGTCACTTCTGGTGTGACTTGGGGAAGTATCGGTAACATTGGTTTTGGTTGTCAAATCGAAATCTAGGCTTGGCCGCAGGCCCACTGGAAGAGGAAGCTTCTTGGGAATTATCAGGAAATTCAGATTGTGATTCTAAATTGTGACGAACTCATTGGAAAGCTTCTCTGTAATCATCTGTGTACATCCGTTCGCTGACCCAACGCTCAGGTGTGGGACTGCGTTCATGAGGGTTTGTGCATTTTCTCTGTCGTGTCAAGTTATATCTATTATTCCACGGGAAAACGGTGGAACATTTTAGACACTTGAGAATTCCTTTGGGTGGTGTGTTGGAAACGGATAAATTCCATGCTAGATGATGTTCGGACTCTACTTTGAGAATGGCAGCAAAATTACCCAAATGCGAATTCGAATTATTTTTCTGTGAGGGAGTGAGGGTGGTCCAAAACTCCGGCTTAAGATGAGATTGCTTACATGGGCTTTTGCTTATCTTAAGTCTGCGGTGCTTAGGTTCGCTTGTGTGCTTACCACATTTTTGGCATACTACCCCACCGCTTTGGAGTGATATTATGTGATGTCCATTTTCTTCCAGACCTTGCTGTTGGGGTGCATTATGCGTCTCATCTGTTGTGTGATTGATTTGTCTTGGTGGATTATCTGGAGGCGGATTAGTTGACTCACCTTCAAGGTATTTTTTTTAATATGCGCTCTCCAAATTCTGATTAAAACACTTTGAATGAGTTGAATATGCGGTTGAAGGGCAGCGTCTCTTTGTGTAATTATGCTGGCAAATCGAAAGGCGGGAGAAGCTTGTATGATGAGATGAAACAAATGCAAAATGGGGATTCGTAAATCATGATGATATGAGCAGTACCAGGAGACATGTTCAACAGTTTGTTCGCCCCCTACGGTAGACGTGCAATCGGTAGGACCACGTTTGCGGTGTCGAGAATTGATGCTTTGTGTAAATAATCCGCCAGTGAGCAATAGCCGCAGCACGGCGGCATTTTGTAGCAAATCCTCTCTTAGAAGTGGCTCATATCTTTCAGTTTGTCTGAGATGATGTATTGTGCTATCACGGTCCACTCCATGTTGCACACCGTCGAAAGCTGGACGATTTGCGGCAATTCGCTTGAATTGTTCTTTTCTCCAAACAGATCTAATTTCATGTAGCCACTGTTCTGGCTCAGTCAATCCGTACTGAATGAGTTTGTCGACGCAATGTTCAAATCCGGACATCTCGTTGACTTGTTTGAGGAAGGAAATTGGACCATCGAAATTAGGTACGGCATCCTGTTGAAATCGAGCTTTTAAATCATCTGCCTGAGAACTAAAAATTAGAACCCTTCGAGCAGTGCAAAGACCATCGATTACTCTGGCAAATAGATGGTTCAGAGAAGGTGGAGTTATTAAACAGAAGTACATTGAGGGATTGGCAATATATTGATCTCTTCTCAAAAGGCAGCGCATTATGGAACTCCTACTCTTGATTATGAGGTCCTCATGCGTTTTGGCAGTGCAAAGTGTATGGCATCCTGAACCCCACGTGTATTGGGAACGTGTCCGCATCAATGCACTGCATCTCTCGGACCAGGTCACTGGTAGGTGACGACAACGTTTAATCGTTTTTGTCCACTTGTCTAGTTTAGTCAATCCGAAGGCCGTAGCTTTTGATTGATTTGGTGATCGGTAAGTAATGCTGCCTCCTAGCAATCGAAAAGAATCATGATGTGAAATGGCTGCATCTATACTATTCTGCAAGCATTCATGTCCGAAAGAGAAACTTTTGGTCTTGTTCAGTTCACCGCCAATGGTTTGCACAAAATTATCTGATGCTTGGAAGATTTGTTGGGCAAGAATATTTTCCATTCAAACAAGGAAGGCGAAGTTTTTTTTGACGCCCAGGTTCAGCGTGGACTACTACTTCTTCCACCGGGCACGAAGGACCAGATCTCAAAGAGGAGGCTGCAGAAGAGATGGCGATTGATACGTCATGACTGTTTTGGTTTGCAGAGATCGGGGAGCTACATGTGATCCACCTTCTTATGGAAGCTCAAGTGTGATGGGGCCACGTTGTTTCCCCACCTGCCAAGTGAGGGGCTTCTTCGCTTCTGCCAGCTTGTCGTGATTGCCCACACCACAGACCCGGATCTCACAGCGGCTTAATCTGGGCATGTGGGCCTAAACCCTACAGTAGCGAGTTCCATGTCACCAGTGCGGGTCCAGGTCAGGCTGAGCAAATATGGGCCCAAATGCACGCCAGAGAGAATGTCACAACACCTGCCAGAAAGAATGCCAGGTAGATCAGAATCAAGCGAGGCACCAGGCCAGAGAGAATGTCAAAGTAGATGCCAGAAAGACTGTCGGAATACGTGCCAGAAAGAAGGCCAGATAGAATGCCACATAGACTGTCACAAGGCATGCCAGTTATAACGTCAGATAAAAGGTCAGAAACGACGCCACTTAGAATGCCAGAATATATGCCAGATAAAATGGCAGAATATATATGTCAGAAAGATTGTCGCATAGAATGGCAGTAGAATGGCAGAATAATGGCAGAAGAGATGCCGCAAAGAATGTCCGAATAATTTGTCATGGTGCGGATCACGCGGAATACAATATTTTTTGTTGGCCTTGAAGCTTCATTCCAATCAAAGCCTTGGTGTATGCTGCTGCTGGCAAGTGCCCACACGCAGCTTCAGTGCAAACTAGAGCTGTTGGATTTCACGCCTCGGATGGTGCCACTGAGGTTATGCGTGAAATCTTTCATCAAATCAGATACATGAGCCGTTCATTCGAGAACCATCACGAGGACGATCAGCTTCAAGCAACCTGAGTGATTTTTTGCATGTTTGGTCACACGCGCACGTTGGTTGGCTACGCTCTATTTAGCGAAGTCTGATGGCACGACGACATACCAATGCTTGAGAGGTCGAGAATATCATGGTGTAATTAGCTAAGTTTGGTGAAGCCGTATTCTGTTCAAAACCGCCCTCCAAGATCAACAAGCTGGATGGCAAAGGAGGCCTGGATGTTGGATTATCAGGTGAGCACCTCATCGGCTGCAACTCTGGTATTCGGCGCTGTCGTTCAGTTTGACGCCAAGCGGAAGCAAGGCGGTGGAACATCAAGATGCTGGAGGCTCATTGGGAGATTGGAAACCGTCCTTTTCTTTGACGCACCGAACACACAGAAGGTTGCAGCCGTCCTATTCACTCAGTGAAGTCGGCAATGGCATGTTGTGGTTCCTCATTAACGGGGCTGTAGAGAGGTTGCCGCAAAGTGGGGTGACCACGTAGGACACGTGATAGTCTGATAGTCAGGACACGTTCACTGAGACTTGGGTGTGCCAGGCACATTCTTCAGTGAGGGTTTAGATGTATTCCTGGTTGCACGCAAAGTGATGATTTGATCGGCAGTTTTTTTGCTGGTGCTGAAAGTCTTGACGTGCTCGATGGCCGGCGACAAGTATGCCAAGACCATCACCGAAGAACTGAAACCAAAGTAAAGTCAAAGTGTTTGACACTCCATGTTCAAAGAACCATGGTGGACAAGCACATGAGGCTGGTGGTTGTTGCTGCAAGAGGAGGCGGCAAGGCTTAGGAGACTGACAGGCATGGCACGCTGTTGAATTGGATCCACCTTCACTGCAGCTTGCAGTTTGTTACACAGCTTCAGGAATGTCACAGCTTAAAGTGGTCCACACGTTGAAGCTGAGAAAGTTACAGTTTGGAAAATTCATCTCGCAAAGTACGCAGAGGAACATGTGCGTATCCACTGCAAGGGCGCTCAAAGCGGCCATAGTGACTTACCCTGACCGTGATTGGGCCGCAAGCCAAGCCACTGAACGAACCATGTCATGTTCAGTTGAGATGATAGAAAGTCACCTTTTGGAGGTACCATGCAGTCGGCAGAGTGTGGCGGCTCCATCTCCAGCAGACGCAGAGCTGCAGAGCATTCCTCTATGACTTGACGAGCCTGCTCGTGGACTTTAGGCTTTGCAGACCTACCAGAGCGACGCTGATCTTCAGGAGTGGCAGCCCGCTGCTCGTGCAAAAGCATCGCGCAATGGAATGAATCATGTACACCTAAGGGAACTATGGTTGCAGTCGCAGGTGCGTGTTTCATCATGAAGTTGAAGAAGGTTGGCATTCTCTTCATCCTGGCAGACACATAGCCACAAACTAGTGCCGGTTAAGGCTGAATGGCCTGGTTGCACAGATGCCGGTGCGCCGTATACGTATAGTTGCAGCACTACTCTTGCTGAATGTGGCGCATGCAGCAGGACAAGGAAAGCGGCCAAGTGGACGACCGTTCCAATTATCTCTGTGTTGATTCGCTTCATGGTTTTGGATTTCTTTCCGTGGAGATGAAAAATCAATCCTTTCATTCCTTGGCAAAGCCACGAAAGTCTACGTAGCGTCGCAGGGCTGAGGCTTTTGAATGATGAGGAAAGGTCATGGAAGAGACATGACATGCGCGCGGCTGTCTAAAGAAGAGGAACCTGTGCGGGTGACACCACGGGGTCAAGGGCCTCAGAGTGAGGTGAGAATGCGAGGATTCAAGGTTGCTGCCAGGGCCAAAGAAAGAAGTTCTTGGCAGCACGCAACCAGGTGACCCAGCCAGTTCGGACTTGAGAACGGAAGCTTTGCTGTCTTGTTATATGAGCGTTTTCAAACAACTCTGTAAGTTACTTACAAGGCTGATGAGAGGCTGATTTACGCAGCAGGACCTTGAACACAGATCATGTTGCGGAGCGGTGCCGCAGTATGACCCCTATTCACAACCAGGTGTATCTTCATAAACGTGCCAATAAGCATCACGGCCCTGCGCAAGTTGGATCCACTGCACTAGAGATGTCAGACTGTGGTCCAATAACCTCCATGAACTGAAGGGTTACATGCTGGGACCTGCATGGCTCAAGACAAGTGTTAGAACAGCGCCCGTAATGCGTCCGCGTTTTTGTTGCAACATTCCCCTTTTCTTTAGAAACCTTGTTTAAGAGAGCTAGCATTTTTTTCAGTGGGACCCATGACTGATTAGCGATTGGTATGGAATGTTTATTCATGTTTTCATCGAGAAACCACTCTTCCAGGAACTTGTTCTTGAATTTCCTGCGGCGCTGCAAGAACCCTCCCGCCCAAAGCATCTGCCAATGCACAGACATGAATGAAAACCTCGAAACGTTGAATTTTGAACATTTTGAATGCGTCACTACTGATTCACTACTGCAACTGTCTATCCATCACGCAAACCTGATCCACAAGCTGGATGCTATTCAAACCATAGGGAACGCAAGATTTTGTAAAGCGCGAGCAGTCCGTAGAGCTCATTGGTGAACCTTGGCGCGCAGGGGGCCAAGCAGAATATGCCCAAAAGCGAGCCAGGGGCCAAACAGGATGCCGTTAGACCAGCAGTTTTGAAGTCAAGAACCAATGTTTGAATTGAGATCTTTGTTTTGATGTTTGTCAAATCTTTGCATGTATTTCGTTGTGGGCCTCAACAAGCATATGCAGAGGCGCGTTGCCGAGGCTTGAACTTCTCGCCTCACGGGCAGTCCTTGCCATGCTTTGCGTGCGCCAGGGCGTACGGGTGAGCAAAGATGCCCCTGGGTCCCCCTGGTTCACATGGTTCAACTGATGTCAAGCATGTGCCCCAGATATTCAAACAGTGGTAAAGGGAAGAAGAGGGATGAAATTATAAACTGGAGCCTCGTTGATTTTGATTCAGTTGACCTTGTGGGGACACAAGGGGAACATGTTGAAGGGTGCTTGTGCGGTTTGCGACAGAACCTGTAGGTACCTTTCCAGGAAAACTCTGACATCCAGGCGTGCGGGTGTGAGGCCGTGACGCATGCGACATGTCACGAGAAACGTCGGGAATTCGTGGACAGGCCAAGACAATGGTAGCATCTTGCTACAGGAAATGCGCGAAACATAACCAGCAAAACATAGGTTATGTGGTTTGTATGTATATATACCCACATGTGGGAATGGGCCAAAGCCAGCAACACCATGCTTTGGGGATGGGCATCCGTTCGCAAATTGTTTTGTTGATCGCAAGGGTTGCAGGGTTTGGGGCCATAGCCATATCATATTATATATGCACAATGTGGAGACGCTTTGTTTAGGCAAGAGGCATGATCTAAAATTCGGTGGAGGAAGAAATTCTGCAATATAGCCGTTATTTTTGTGTCATGGTTAGGCGCTTGGACTTGTGATTTTCCTTTGCTGACAAATTGTGGGCAACACTCCCGAAAAGTGAACGTTTTCCCTATATCTGCAATTTGTTTGCGCATTTTTTGCACATGTTCTACAATTCTTAAGCCCTTTGATTCAGGAAATATTTTGTTCTCCCACCCGGGGGCTTGGTGTCGCATGTTTTTGGTAGAAACAAAAAGGGAAGGCTTGAGATAAGCGACTTTCACGTCATTTTCATTGCCCGCGCATGCCTAGAAGTACATGTCCTGGCATGCCAGGTATTTGTTTAGTTACTATTGTCATCTCTCGCCGAGGAAGGCATGAAATCACATGAATTAATTAAGAAACCGAAGATAGGGTCCCCGTATT
The DNA here is from genome assembly GCA_947184155.2 of Cladocopium goreaui. Classification (NCBI taxonomy): domain Eukaryota; class Dinophyceae; order Suessiales; family Symbiodiniaceae; genus Cladocopium; species Cladocopium goreaui. The sequence goes on from CAMXCT020002695.1 coordinate 54,258, forward strand.
CAGTAGCCTTGATTTCCACATTTTTCATTGTGCCTCCTTAGCTCTCTTGCATTTGTTATTTGCTCAATTACCAGTTGCTATTGGTTGCCATTTGTTGCTACTTGTTGCTAAATGTTGCTATTCGCTTGTTGTCTTTATGTGTTTCTATTTGTTTTTGTTGCTATTGCTACTATTTGTTGCTACTTGTTGCCATCTGTTGCTACTTGTCACTAAATGTTGCTATTTAATGCTTGTTTTTTACGTGATTCTACTTTATTTGTTGCCATCTGTTGCTACTTGTTGCTAAATGTTGCTATTTGCTTGATTTTTTTTACGTTTTTCTATTTCCCTCCATCTTTGTGTGGGGTTCTTGTTTTTGGTTGTGCACTCCCGCCTGCCTCCCGCCCCGCCCGCCGCCTGTCCACACAACTTACCTTACACACACACACTAACGCAACTTGTCCACACCAACTTGTCCACACACAACTTGCTCACACACACGTTGTCCACACACACACAACTTGTCCACACGTAAATTGCTCACACACAAGTTACTCACACACGCTTCCTCACACACAACTTCTCTACACAACTTACTCCACAACTTGTCCACACACCACTTACTCACACACTTGCTGACACACAACTTACTCACACACAACTTACCCACACACACACAACTTACTCACACACAACTTACTCACACACAACTTGTCCACACACCACTTACTCACACACAACTTCCTCACACACACACACACCTTACTTTCACACTTACTCATACACAATTTGTCCACACAGCACTTACTTACTCACACACAAGTTGCCCACACACAACTTACTCACACACTTACTCACACACACACAACTTGTCCACACACCACTTACTCACACACACAACTTACTCCACAACTTGTCCACACACCACTTACTCACACACAACTTACTCACACACTTACTGACACAATTTACTCACACAGGCTTCCTCACACACACCTTACTTGCACACTTACTCACACACAACTTGTCCGCACACAACTTACTCACACACACAACGTGTCCACACACATCTTGCTCACACACAACTTGTCCACACACAACTTACTCACACACACACACAAACTTGTATGCACACACAACTTACTCACACACAACTTGTCCACACACAACTTGCTCACACACAACTTGTCCACACACAACTTACTCACACACACACAAACTTGTACACACACACACAACTTACTCACACACAACTTGCTCACACACACAACTTACACACAACTTACTTGGCGACATGGACTTCCACTTTGCGTGGCCGACGTGGCACTTATGGCACTGGGCTGGCTCTGGTGGCGCGCTTGTTTCCCAGTGGACGCCGCGGTCGCCGCGGCTGTTGGCGTGGCAGGCATGGCACTTGGTGACATGAACCTTTGCGTGGCAGGCGTAGCACTTTTGGAACTGGGCTGGCTCTGGTGGCGCGCTTGGTTCCCAGTTGACGCCGTTGTCGCCGCGACTGTTGGCGTGGCAGGCGTGGCAGGCGTGGCACTTGGTGACCTGGACCTTCACTAGGCGTGGCACGGCACTGGGCTGGCTCACGTGGCCGAAGCTGCCTTACTGATTGCCGCGCCAGAAACTCTTGTTTCGCCAGCTCACCTACGCGTCATGAGTCACTGCATTGTTTAGTTGTCCATGTGTGTTGTTGCTGTGTCTGACTTGCCTGACCTGCCAGGTACCTCTGCGAAGCTCGTTCGCCAACCTTCTGCATTCGCCCTGCGCCCATCGTCGCCGCTACCGGCCCTATAGTACGCAACTAGATTGACGCGCCGTGCGAAAATCTCTCGTCGCTGCTACCAGGCTTGCGGTGCAAGCGAGGCAATGTTGATACCGCGCTCGGCGCCGAAAAAAAAGCCTTTAACCAAGTCAACTAACATTGCATGTCGCATGTGGTCTTCTGCAAATGTGCACAGGTATGGAAGATGTTCTCGAGCGGCATGTCTGTTGAACAGGAACATGTTTCGATTTGTCTGCTGAAGCTGCCATTGATACTGATTGCCGCGCCGGGAACTCTTGTTTCGCCAGCTCACCAAGTCACTGCATCGTTTAGTTGTGCCCGCGTGCTGTTGCTGTCTGACTTGCCTGACCTGCCAGGTACCTCTGCGAAGCTCGGTCGCCAACCTTCTGCATTCTCCACGCTGCACATGCTGCCAAGACCGGCCAATGCCATTCACTATACTCATGGATTTGGCATGCCGGTTTTGGCTACATACATGCATTCATGCATACATGCATACATGCGTACATGCATACATGCATACATGCATACATGCATACATGCAAACATGCACACATACATACATACATACATACAGACATACATAGATGCATAGATACATAGATACATAGATACATGCATACATACATAAATCCATGCATACATACATGCATACATACATACATGCATACATACATACATACCATCTTTGTCACACACACACACCATCTTTCTTTGTCACACACCATTTTTCACATGCGACTTTGTCCCACACAACTGTTTTTACTTCACGATCCTCCACCACCTCCTTTGTCTCTCCTTCCTCGCCTCCCGCCTCCCGTCTCGTCCACATACCATCTTTCACACATACACTTTGTCAACACACACTTTGTCAACACACCATCTTTGTCAACACACCATCTTTGTCACACACACTTTGTAAACACACACTTTGTCCACAGACACTTTGTCACACACCATCCTTCACACACACACACACTTTGTGGACACCTTCGTTTTGCGTGGCAGGCGTGGCACTTATGGCACTGTGTGCCGCGGCACTTTGCGTGGCAGGCATGGCACAATCTCACATCCACCTTCGTTTCACGTGGCAGGCCACCATCTTTCACATACCATCTTTCACACACAACTTTGTCACACACTATCTTTCACACACAACTTTGTCACACACCATCTTTCACACACCATCTTTCACACACAACTTTGTCACACACAATCTTTCACACACAACTTTGTCACAAACCATCTTTCACACACCATCTTTCACACACAACTTTGTCACACACCATCTTTCACACACAACTAAGTCACACACCATCTTTCACACACGTGGCACAATCTCACGTCCACCTTCGTTTTGCGTGGCAGGCGTCGCACAATCTCACATCTACCTTCGTTTTGCGTGGCAGGCGTGGCACTTATGGCACTGTGTGGCGCGCTTGGTCGCCGTTGGTCGCCGTTGGTCGCCGGTGACGCCGCGGCACTTTGCGTGGCAGGCGTGGCACAATCTCACATCCACCTTTGTGTCACGTGGCAGGCGTGGCACAGTCTCACATCCACCTTCGTTTTGCGTGGCAGGCGTGGCACTTATGGGACTGTGTGGCGCGCTTGGTCGCCGTTGGTCGCCGGTGACGCCGCGGCACTTTCTCACATCCACCTTCGTTTTGCGTGGCAGGCGTGGCGCTTATGGCACTGTGTGGCGCGCTTGGTCGCCGTCCGGTGACGCCGCGGCACTTTGCGTGGCAGGCGTGGCACAATCTCACATCCACCTTTGTGTCACGTGGCAGGCATGGCACAATCTCACATCCACCTTCGTTTTGCGTGGCAGGCGTGGCACTTATGGCACTGTGTGGCGCGCTTGGTCGCCGTTGGTCGCCGGTGACGCCGCGGCACTTTGCGTGGCAGGCGTGGCACAATCTCACATCCACCTTTGTGTCACGTGGCTGGCGTGGCACAATCTCACATCCACCTTCGTTTTGCGTGGCAGGCGTGGCACTTATGGGACTGTGTGGCGCGCTTGGTCGCCGTTGGTCGCCGGTGACGCCGCGGCACTTTGCGTTGCAGGCGTGGCACAATCTCACATCCACCTTCGTTTCACGTGGCAGGCGTGGCACAATCTCACATCCACCTTCGTTTTGCGTGGCAGGCGTGGCACTTATGGCACTGTGTGGCGCGCCACACCATCTTTCACACACCATCTTTGACACACACCATCTTTCACACACACTTTGTCACACACCATCTTTCACACACACTTTGTCAACACACACTTTGTCACACACAACTTTGTCACACACTATCTTTCACACACAACTTTGTCACACACCATCTTTCACACACCATCTTTCACACACAACTTTGTCACACACCATCTTTCACACACACTTTGTCACACACCATCATTCACACACACTTTGTCAACACACACTTTGTCACACACAACTTTGTCACACACTATCTTTCACACACAACTTTGTCACACACCATCTTTCACGCACCACTTTGTCACACACAACTTTGTCACACACAATTTTGTCACACACCATCTTTCACACACCATCTTTCACACACAACTTTGTCACACACCATCTTTCACACACCCTCTTTGTGACACACCACCTTTCACCACACCATTTTTCACACACAACTTTGTCACACACCATCTTTTACACCCAACTTTGTCAAACACCATCTTTCACACACCATCTTTGTGACACACCATCTTTGACACACCATCTTTTACACCCAGCTTTGTCAAACACCATCTTTGACACACCATCTTCCACACACCACTTTGTCACACACCACTTTGTCACACACCATCTTTCACCACACCATTTTTCACACACAACTTTGTCACACACACCATCTTTTACACCCAGCTTTGTCAAACACCATCTTTCACACACCATCTTTGTGACACACCATCTTTCACACCATCTTTCACACACAACTTTGTCACACACAATCTTTCACACACAACTTTGTCACAAACCATCTTTCACACACCACTTTGTCACACACCACTTTGTCACACACCATCTTTCACCACACCATTTTTCACACACCATCTTTCACCACACCATTTTTCACACACAACTTTGCCACACACCATCTTTCACACACACCATCTTTCACACACCATCTTTCACACACAACTTTGTCACATGCTCTCTTTCACACAGAACTTTCACCCACACCATCTGTCACCACACCATCTTTCACACACCACTTTGTCACACACCATCTTTCACCACACCATCCTTCACACACCACTTTGTCACACACCATCTTGCACACACACCATCTTTCACACATAACTTTGTCACACACCATTTGTTGACACTCAATCTTTCGCACACAACTTTGTTACACACCATCTTTCGCCACGCCATCTTTCACACACCACTTTGTCACACACCATCTTTCACACACAGCTTTGTCACACGCTCTCTTTCACACAACTTTCACAAACACCATCTTTCACACACTGCTTTGTCACACACACCATCTTTCTTCGTCACACCATCTTTCACATACAACTTTGTCACACACAACTTTGCTCTACTTGTCGGTCCTCCACCACATCCTTTGTCTTTCCTTCTTTCCCCGTCCCGGCTACAACATTTGGTTCTCATTATTGGAAGACGTTGCCTTGTGGGGTTATCCGGTCCTTTAATTTTACGTGGTTCTATTTGTTTTTGGTGCTTTTGTTGCTATTTTTGCTATTGTTGCTATTTGTTGCCATCTATTGCTACTTGTTGCTATGTGCTGCTTTCTCACGTGTTTCTATTTGTTATTGCTGCTGCTTGTTGCTACTTGGCTGTTGCTTGTTGCATTTTGTTGTCATCTGCTGCTACTTGTTGCTAATTGTAGCTATTTGCTTCTTGTTTTCTACGTGTTTCTATTTGTTGGTGATGCTATTTGTTGCATTTTGTTGTCATCTGTTGCTACTTGTTGCTGAGTGTTGCAATTTGCTCCTTGTTTTTTGCGTGTTTCCGATCACTAGTGTTGCTATGTTTGCTACTTGTTGCTATTTGCTGCTATTTGCTATTTGCTACTACTTGTTGCTACTTGCCGCTACTTGTTGCTACTCGTTGCTACTTCTTGCCGATTCTTGCTATTTGCTGCTACGTGTTGCTACTTGTTGCTACCTGTTGCTATTTGTTGCTACTTGCTGCTATCTGTTGCTAGTTGCTGCTACTTCTTGCTACTTGTTTCTATGTGCTGCTATTTGCTATTTGCTACTATTTGTTTCTACTTGTTGCTACTTGTTGCTGCTTGTTGCTACTTGTTGCTACTTCTTGCCGCTTCTTGCTATCTGCTGCTACGTGTTGCTACGTGTTGCTACTTGTTGCTATTTGTTGCTACTTGCTGCTATCTGTTGCTAGTTTCTGCTACTTCTTGCTCCTTGTTGCTATTTGCTGCTATTTGCTATTTGCTACTATTTGTTTCTACCTGCTGCTACTTGTTGCCACTTCTTCCTACTTGTTGCTATTTAATGCTACTTGCTGCTATCTTTTGCTAGTTGCTGCTACTTCTTGCTACTTGTTGCTACTCGCTATTTGCTACTATTTGCTGCTACTTGCTGCTACTTGCTGCTGCTTGTTGCTACTTCTTGCCGCTTCTTGCTATTTGCTGCTACGTGTTGCTGCTTGTTGCTACTTGTTGCTATTATTTGCTACTTGCTGCTATCTGTTACTAGTTGCTGCTACTTGTTGCTACTTGTTGCTATTTGCTGCTATTTGCTATTTGCTACTACTTGTTTCTACTTGCTGCTAGTTGTTGCTACTTGTTGCTATTTGTTGCTACTTGCTGCTATCTGTTGCTAGTTGCTGCTACTTGTTGCTACTTGTTGCTATTTGCTGCTATTTGTTGCTATTTGCTACTATTTGCTTCTACTTGCTGCTACTTGTTGCTACTTGTTGCTATTTGTTGCTACTTGCTGCTATCTGTCGCTAGTTGCTGCTACTTCTTGCTACTTGTTGCTATTTGCTGCTATTTGTTGCTACTTGTTGCTACTTGTTGCTATTTGTTGCTACTTGCTGCTATCTTTTGCTAGTTGCTGCTACTTCTTGCTACTTGTAGCTATTTGCTGCTATTTGTTGCTATTCGCTACTATTTGTTTCTACTTGCTGCTACTTGTTGCTACTTGTTGCTACTTGCTGCTATTTGTTGCTACTTGCTGCTATCTGTTGCTAGTTGCTGCTACTTCTTGCTACTTGTTGCTATTTGCTGCTATTTGTTACTATTTGCTCTTATTTGTTTCTACTTGCTGCTACTTGTTGCTACTTGTTGCTACTTGTTGCTATGTGTTGCTACTTGCTGCTATCTGTTGCTAGTTTTTGCTACATCTTGCTACTTCTTGCTACTTGTTGCTATTTGCTGCTATTTGTTGCTATTTGCTACAGTTTGCTACTATTTGTTTCTACTTGTTGCTATGTGTTGCTACTTGCTGCTATCTGTATGCTAGTTGCTGCTACTTCTTGCTACTTGTTGCTATTTGCTGCTGTTTGTTGCTATTTGATACTATTTGTTTCTACTTGTTGCTACTTCTTGCCGCTTCTTTTTATTTGCTGCTACGTGTTGCTACTTGTTGCTACTTCTTGCCGCTTCTTTCTATTTGCTGCTATCTGTTGCTAGTTGCTGCTACTTCTTGCTAATTGTTGCTATTTGCTGCTATGTGTTGCTATTTGCTACTATTTGTTGCTACTTGCTGCTACTTGCTGCTACTTGTTGCTACTTGTTGCTATTTGTTGCTACTTGCTGCTATCTGTCGCTAGTTGCTGCTACTTCTTGCTACTTGTTGCTATTTGCTGCTATTTGTTGCTATTTGCTACTATTTGTTTCTACTTGCTGCTACTTGTTGCTATCTGTATGCTAGTTGCTGCTACTTCTTGCTACTTGTTGCTATTTACTGCTATTTGTTGCTATTCGCTACTATTTGTTTCTACTTGCTGCTACTTGTTGCTACTTGTTGCTACTTGTTGCTATTTGTTGCTACTTGCTGCTATCTGTATGCTAGTTGCTGCTACTTCTTGCTACTTGTTGCTATTTGCGGCTATTTGCTGCTATTTGCTACTATTTGTTTCTACTTGCTGCTATTTGCTGGTACTTGTTGCTACTTGTTGTTGCTTTGAACTGCTACTTGCCTGCTTGCTACTTGTTGCTATTTGCTGCTATTTGTTGCTATTTGCTACTATTTGTTTCTGTTGCTATTTGCTGCTACTGCTACTTCTTGCTACTTCTTGCCACTTCTTGCTATTTGCTGCTACGTGTTGCTACTTGTTGCTATTTGTTGCTACTTGCTGCTATCGGTTGCTAGTTGCTGCTACTTCTTGCTACTTGTTGCTATTTGTTGCTATTTGTTGCTACTTGCTGCTATCTGTTGCTAGTTGCTGCAACTTGTTGCTACTTGTTGCTACTTCTTGCCGCTTCTTGCTATTTGCTGCTACGTGTTGCTACTTGTTGCTATTTGTTGCTACTTGCTGCTATCTGTTTCTAGTTGCTGCTACTTCTTGCTACTTGTTGCTATTTGCTGCTATTATTTGCTATTTGCTACTATTTGTTTCTACTTGCTGCTATTTGCTGCTACTTGTTGCTACTTGTTGGTACTTCTTGCCGCTTCTTGCTATTTGCTGCTACTTGCTGCTACTTGTTGCTACTTGCTGCTATTTGCTGCTATCTGTTGCTAGTTGCTGCTACTTCTTGCTACTTGTTGCTATTTGCTGCTATTTGTTGCTATTTGCTACTATTTGTTTCTACTTGCTGCTATTTGCTGCTACTTGTTGCTACTTGTTGCTACTTCTTGCCGTTTCTGGCTATTTGCTACTACTTGCTGCTACTTGTTGCTACTTGTTGCTACTTGTTGCTATTTGCCGCTATTTGTTGCTAGTTGCTGCTATTTCTTGCTACTTGTTGCTATTTGCTGCTATTTGTTGCTATTTGCTACTTTTTGTTTCTACTTGCTGCTATTTGCTGCTACTTGTTGCTACTTCTTGCCACTTCTTGCTATTTGTTTCTACTTGTTGCTATTTGCTGCTACTTGTTGCTACTTGTTTCTACTTTCTGCTACTTGTTGCTACTTGTTGCTACTTGCTGCTATTTGTTGCTACTTGCTGCTATCTATTGCTAGTTGCTGCTACTTCTTGCTACTTGTTGCTATTTGCTGCTATTTGTTGCTATTTGCTACTATTTGTTTCTACTTGCTGCTACTTGTTGCTACTTGTTGCTATTTGTAGCTACTTGCTGCTATCTGTTGCTAGTTTTTGCTACTTCTTGCTACTTCTTGCTACTTGTTGCTATTTGCTGCTATTTGTTGCTATTTGCTACAGTTTGCTACTATTTGTTTCTACTTGTTGCTACTTGTTGCTATTTGTTGCTATTTGTTGCTACTTGCTGCTATCTGTATGCTAGTTGCTGCTACTTCTTGCTACTTGTTGCTATTTACTGCTATTTGTTGCTATTGCTATTTGTTGCTGCTACTTGTTGCTAGTTGCTACTTGTTGCTACTTCTTGCTACTTGTTGCTACTTGCTACTTGCTGCTACTTGTTGCTACTTGTTGCTACTTGCTGCTGCTTGCTGCTTGCTACTTGTTGCTACTACTTGTTGCTACTTTGTGCTGCTTTGTTGCTGCTACTTGCTGCTACTTGTTGCTACTTGTTGCTAAAAGCTGCTACTTGCTGCTACTTGCTGCTACTTGTTGCTACTTGTTGCTATTTGCTGCTACTTGCTGCTACTTGCTGCTACTTGTTGCTATTTTCTGCTACTTGCTGCTACTTGTTGCTACTTGTTGCTATTTGCTGCTACTTGCTGCTACTTGCTGCTACTTGTTGCTACTTGTTGCTACTTGTTGCTATGTGTTGCTACTTGCTGCTATCTGTATGCTAGTTGCTGCTACTTCTTGCTACTTGTTGCTATTTGCTGCTGTTTGTTGCTATTTGATACTATTTGTTTCTACTTGCTGCTATTTGCTGGTACTTGTTGCTACTTGTTGCTACTTCTTGCCGCTTCTTTCTATTTGCTGCTACGTGTTGCTACTTGTTGCTACTTCTTGCCGCTTCTTTCTATTTGCTGCTATCTGTTGCTAGTTGCTGCTACTTCTTGCTACTTGTTGCTATTTGCTGCTATGTGTTGCTATTTGCTACTATTTGTTGCTACTTGCTGCTACTTGCTGCTACTTGTTGCTACTTGTTGCTATTTGTTGCTACTTGCTGCTATCTGTCGCTAGTTGCTGCTACTTGTTGATACTTGTTGCTACTTGTTGCTACTTGTTGCTACTTGTTGCTACTTGTTGCTATTTGCTACTTGCTGCTACTTGCTGCTACTTGCTGCTACTTGCTGCTACTTGTTGCTACTTGTTGCTACTTGTTGCTACTGCTGCTACTTGCTATTTGCTGCTACGTGTTGCTACTTGTTGCTACTTGTTGCTACTTGTTGCTATTTGCTGCTGCTTGCTGCTACTTGCTGCTACTTGTTGCTACTTGTTGCTACTTGTTGCTATTTGTTGCTACTTGCTGCTACTTTTTGCTACTTGTTGCTACTTGTTGCTACTTGTTGCTACTTGTTGCTACTTGTTGCTACTTGCTGCTACTTGCTGCTACTTGTTGCTACTTGCTGCTATTTGCTGCTAGTTGCTGCTACTTGCTGCTACTTGTTGCTACTTGTTGCTACTTGTCGCTACTTGCTGCTACTTGTTGCTATTTGCTGCTACTTGTTGCTACTTGCTGCTGCTTGCTGATACTTGCTGCTACTTGCTGCTACTTGTTGCTACTTGTTGGTACTTGTTGCTACTTGTTGCTACTTGTTGCTACTTGCTGCTACTTGCTGCTACTTGTTGCTACTTGTTGCTATTTGCTGCTACTTGCTGCTACTTGCTGCTACTTGTTGCTACTTGTTGCTACTTTTTGCTATTTGCTGCTATTTGCTGCTACGTGTTGCTACTTGTTGCTATTTGTTGCTACTTGCTGCTATCTGTTTCTAGTTGCTGCTACTTCTTGCTACTTGTTGCTATTTGCTGCTATTTGTTGCTAGTTGCTACTATTTGTTTCTACTTGCTGCTACTTGTTGCTACTTGTTGCTACTTGTTGCTACTTCTTGCCGCTTCTTGCTATTTTCTGCTATTTGCTGCTACTTGTTGCTACTTGTTGCTATTTGCTGCTATCTGTTGCTATTTGCTGCTACTTCTTGCTACTTGTTGCTATTTGCTGCTATTTGTTGCTATTTGCTACTATTTGTTTCTACTTGCTGCTATTTGCTGCTACTTGTTGCTACTTCTTGCCGCTTCTGGCTATTTGCTGCTACTTGCTGCTACTTGTTGCTACTTGTTGCTACTGTTTGCTATTTGCTACTATTTGTTGCTAGTTGCTGCTATTTCTTGCTACTGGATGCTATTTGCTGCTATTTGTTGCTATTTGCTACTTTTTGTTTCTACTTGTTGCTACTTGTTGCTACTTGCTGCTACTTGCTGCTACTTGCTGCTACTTGCTGCTACTTGTTGCTACTTGCTGCTACTTGCTGCTTTTTGCTGCTACTTGCTGCTACTTGTTGCTACATGTTGCTACTTGTTGCTACTTGTTGCTATTTGTTGCTACTTGTTGCTACTTGTTGCTACTTGTTGCTACTTGTTGCTACTTGTTGCTACTTGCTGCTACTTGCTGCTACTTGCTGCTACTTGTTGCTACTTGTTGCTTCTTGTTGCTACTTGCTGCTATCTGTTGCTAGTTGCTGCTACTTCTTGCTACTTGTTGCTATTTGCTGCTATTTGTTACTATTTGCTACTATTTGTTTCTACTTGTTGCTATTTGTTGCTACTTGCTGCTATCTGTTGCTAGTTTTTGCTACTTCTTGCTACTTCTTGTTACTTGTTGCTATTTGCTGCTATTTGTTGCTATTTGCTGAAGTTTGCTACTATTTGTTTCTACTTGTTGCTACTTGTTGCTATTTGTTGCTACTTGTTGCTACTTTTTGCTATTTGCTGCTGCTTGCTGCTATTTGCTGCTACTTGCTTCTACTTGTTGCTACTTGTTGCTACTTGTTGCTACTTGCTGCTACTTGTTGCTATTTGCTGCTACTTGCTGCTACTTGTTGCTACTTGTTGCTACTTGTTGCTATTTGCTGCTACTTGCTGCTACTTGTTGCTAGCTACTTGTTGCTAGCTACTTGTTGCTACTTGTTGCTACTTGTTGCTACGTGTTGCTACTTGTTGCTACTTGCTGCTACTTGCTGCTTGTTGCTACTTGTTGCTATTTGCTGCTACCTGCTGCTACTTGCTGCTACTTGCTGCTATTTTCGCTACTTGCTGCTACTTGTTGCTACTTGTTGCTATTTGCTGCTACTTGCTGCTACTTGCTGCTACTTGTTGCTACTTGTTGCTACTTGCTGCTACTTGCTGCTACTTGCTGCTACTTGTTGCTATTTGTTGCTACTTGCTGCTACTTGTTGCTATTTGCTGCTACTTGCTGCTACTTGCTGCTACTTGCTGCTACTTGTTGCTACTTGTTTCTACTTGTTGCTACTTGTTGCTATTTGTTGCTACTTGCTGCTACTTGTTGCTACTTGTTGCTACGTGTTGCTACTTGTTGCTACTTGTTGCTACTTGTTGCTACTTGTTGCTATTTGCTGCTGCTTGCTGCTACTTGTTGCTACTTGTTGCTACTTGTTGCTACTTGTTGCTATTTGCTTCTACTTGTTGCTACTTGTTGCTACTTGTTGCTACTTGTTGCTACTTGTTGCTACTTGTTGCCACTTGTTGCTACTTGTTGCTACTTGTTGCTACTTGCTGCTTCTTGCTGCTATTTGCTGCTACTTTTTGCTACTTGCTGCTACTTGTTGCTACTTGTTGCTACTTGTTGCTACTTGCTGCTACTTGCTGCTACTTGCTGCTACTTGCTGCTACTTGCTGCTACTTGTTGCTACTTGCTGCTACTTGTTGCTATTTGCTGCTACTTGCTGCTACTTGCTGCTACTTGTTGCTACTTGCTGCTACTTGCTGCTACTTGTTGCTATTTGCTGCTACTTGTTGCTACTTGCTGCTACTTGCTGCTACTTGTTGCTACTTGTTGCTATTTGCTGCTACTTGCTGCTACTTGCTGCTACTTGTTGCTACTTGTTGCTACTTGCTGCTACTTGTTGCTATTTGCTGCTACTAGCTGCTACTTTTTGCTACTTGTTGCTACTTGTTGCTACTTGTTGCTATTTGTTGCTACTTGTTGCTACTTGTTGCCACTTGTTGCTACTTGTTGCTACTTGTTGCTACTTGCTGCTACTGCTGCTACTTGCTGCTACTTGTTGCTACTTGCTGCTACTTGTTGCTACTTGTTGCTACTTGTTGCTACTTGCTGCTACTTGCTGCTACTTGCTGCTACTTGCTGCTACTTGTTGCTACTTGCTGCTACTTGTTGCTACTTGTTGCTATTTGCTGCTACTTGCTGCTACTTGTTGCCACTTGTTGCTACTTGCTGCTACTTGCTGCTACTTGTTGCTATTTGCTGCTACTTGTTGCTACTTGTTGCTATTTGCTGCTACTTGTTGCTACTTGTTGCTACTTGTTGCTACTTGTTGCTACTTGCTGCTATTTGCTGCTACTTGTTGCTATTTGCTACTACTTGTTGCTACTTGTTGCTACTTGTTGCTACTTGTTGCTACTTGTTGCTACTTGTTGCTACTTGTTGGTACTTGCTGCTACTTGCTGCTACTTGCTGCTACTTGTTGCTACTTGCTGCTACTTGTTGCTACTTGTTGCTACTTGTTGCTACTTGTTGCTATTTGCTGCTACTTGTTGCTATTTGTTGCTATTTGTTGCTACTTGGTGCTACTTGTTGCTATTTGCTGCTACTTGTTGCTACTTGTTGCTATTTGCTGCTACTTGTTGCGACTTGTTGCTACTTGTTGCTACTTGTTGCTACTTGTTGCTACTTGTTGCTACTTGCTGCTACTTGCTGCTACCTGTTGATACTTGTTGCTATTTGCTGCTACTTGTTGCTATTTGCTGCTACTTGTTGCTACTTTCTGCTATTTGCTGCTACTTGTTGCTACTTGTTGCTACTTCGTGCTAATTGTTGCTATTTGTTGCCACTTGTTGCTACTTGTTGCTACTTGCTGCTACTTGCTGCTACTTGTTGCTATTTGTAGCTACATGATGCTACTTGTTGCTATTTGCTGCTACTTGTTGCTACTTGTTGCTACTTGCTGCTACTTGCTGCTACTTGCTGCTACATGTTGCTACTTGTTGCTACTTGCTGCTACTTGTTGCTATTTGCTGCTAGTTGTTGCTACTTGTTGTTATTTGCTGCTACTTGCTGCTACTTGTTGCCACTTGCTACTACTTGTTGCTACTTGCTGCTACTTGTTGCTATTTGTTGCTACTTGCTGCTACTTGTTGCTATTTGCTGCTACTTGTTGCTACTTGTTGCTATTTGCTGCTACTTGTTGCTATTTGTTGCTACTTGCTGCTACTTGCTGCTACTTGTTGCTATTTGTTGCTACTTGCTGCTACTTGTTGCTATTTGCTGCTACTTGTTGCTACTTGTTGCTACTTGCTGCTACTTGCTGCTACTTGCTGCTACTTGTTGCTATTTGTTGCTACTTGCTGCTACTTGTTGCTATTTGCTGCTACTTGTTGCTACTTGTTGCTACTTGTTGCTACTTGTTGCTACTCGTTGCTACTTGTTTCTATTGCTAACTCGAAGGCAATGTGCAGCGCTCAATATTAAGATTCGCGGGCTGCAAACAGGGGGATAACGCTCAAATTATCCACTGGACCTCGCGACTTTCCTGCACTATCCTGTCGGGGAGCAACATCTTCAAGACAGCCAGATTTTGAAAAAAATGGTTATGCAGCAAAAATGCAGGCCAAAAAGGTTAGGTTGTGTACAAAAAAATGTCAAGAAGTATTTGCAATCGTGCGTGAGCAACAACCAGGTTCACCGGCAATCAACAATTTTATCCGTCATCATGTAGACTGCAGCCGCTACACAGAACGTTTCCAGTTGTTCCTTCAAACTGTTGGGTGTTTGATTCCCTTGAAACCACCTGCAGCACCAAACAACATCTCACATTTTTTTTCTGCAGTTCAATGCGGACACAATACTGGGGGGTGCAGTGCAGGTGTAGGGCATATGTTTTGGGCAAATGGCAAGTCGCAATGCTTCGCAGTGTGAATGCCAAGTTCAAGAGATAGAATTTGGATAATTTGGCAAAAGGCCAAGGTTGGAAAAAATTTGATGCCAGCGTTCATGTGGGTTCCTCTGTTTCTGATGCCACCTTGGTCCCGAGCCACGTACCGAGGGGGGCACATTGTTGAGCCTCCATCATCGCATGGATTCTCAATACTGTTGCTGTAATCACATTTGATAAGTGCAGTGGTTTGCTCCTGAACAGCCGGTTTCACAGTTGCACTGAGTCAGTAGGGTTCCTGCAGTAAGATCGACCCTCTTCGTTGGTCGCCATAGCCATAAGACTATAAAGGGATGCGGGGAGCCGCGGAGCCCTTTGCTAATTTCAACATATTTAGTTCAAGTGTATCCATCGGGTTGTGAAATGAAAATGTTTCGGCAATCTGGTCGACTGTGTCGTTGGAGGAGACGACAGCGGGAATCCTTGTTTCCAGTATCTAAACATGTTGATCACGTACAATCATGTTTGATCATGTACATACCCTCGGAGATGGCGGAGAGAGAGGGAGAGCGACAGAGAGAGAGAGAGAGAGAAACAAGAGAGATCTACATGTGATTGTTACACACGATGAAACGATGAAACATGGTCTATTTGCTGTTTGCGTTTGCGCGACACAGCAGCTCAGCTCTGGAGCTCTCACTTTTTGACTCAAGCCTTTCTATTCACAAGTGCAGTGTCGTTTCTACGGTAGGGACGTGCATGTTGCCCCCACCATCACTTCACAAAAGTGTAAGTTGTTGTCATGAGCGAGGGGGTTGCCTTGAAGTGATACCCAACAAGAGCTCCCAATGTGTGGAGAAATAGGGCCCTTGATGAGCTATTTGAGGAAATTCATGGCATAGAATCAGTACCATGTTTTGACCGTGGCAAATTTGGTCGCGCATGGGCATGCCTCGCTATCCATAAACCGTATGTTTTCGCAGTGTGTATCAACACAACACCATCCAAATGGGGTGAAGTTTTAACATGCTTCAACGTTGCGTCATGTTACATCCCAACATTTCCGAGAAGTGCATGCCCCATAGATTTCCGGGCAGCGAGCCAAAAGGCAATCGATGCCAGGCATCCTTGGAAATGTCCACCGATGGTTCCCATCAGTACGAGAAGGCGATTCACATCCACCTCGCGCGTGTGGCGTAATCTGTGTAGCGACAGAGTTGCCATGAGCTTTCACAATTTTCCCATGCCCCCCCCATGATTTCTTTGTTTTTACACTTCTCATCTGGTTTGAACTTTGGAAACTATGCAGAATGCACCAAGATGTACCAAGAATCTAGTGTGTAAACATGTGTAAACCATGCAATAGATCACTTCTGATGGCCAAAGGCAGCTCTTTGTGTCACTTCGTGGCCCCATGTGGCGCCCCCCGTGCAAGGCCAAGAAGAATGCATTCCTCTTCAGTGCACAGAGTGCAGGGAACCTGGCAGGGCAGGCGACGACTCCACTCATGTGGCTCACGACAGTCACAGCTTCACCTGTGAGAAGTGAGCAATAAGCTGGCGTTAGCATCGTGCAATATCGTGCACTTCGTGTCGCTGAGGTGCCAACGCGTGACTCCATTAGCAGCACGGAATCCTGGTAACAAGATAAAAATACCGGATATGAACATTGTTACATGTTGTTACAAGATATAAAATCTGTAAGCGTTCAGATCACCGGCAACAGCACCAGGTCTCGGATGGATTGGCTCAGATCTTTGCCATACCCAGGTCAAATCACGGAGAAGAATCTGCCGTATACCTAAGGATGGTTGGACGTGTTGACACCGACTTTTTGTGAGACCGTTGGTTCCGGGCGCTTATTGAGACACAAAATGCATCAGGATGCATCAGGCAAAGTTGTTTTGCACCTCATTTGCAATTCTTTGTTGGATTGGATGTGCTTCAAGAAGCAACAGTGCCCTGAGGGATACATAATATCTCTATATTATATTATATATATATATGATATATAGATATATGATATATATGATATATATGATATATATATATATATCATATATATGATATATATATAATATATATGATATATATGATATATATGATATATATATGATATATATGATATATATGATATATATGATATATATATATATATGATATATATGATATATATGATATATATGATATATATGATATATATGATATATATATGATATATATGATATATGATATATATATATATATGATATATATGATATATATGATATATATATAGAGAGAGAGTACTTCAATTGTGTGCGCATTGTATACAACTCTGCTGCTTTGGGCGGTTTAGGTCGCAGAAACTTACGACCCTAAGGCTGAGTCTTGCTGCAGAGCCCTGTGCAAAGCTCTTTGCCTTGGCTCGGGTCTTGGTAGGTCTTGGGATGTTTTGGTGAAACCAGAGGAGTATGGAGATATCTGGGGAGGTGGCCAGGGAACGCCCTGAGAAGAGTGAGACGGAGCAAGTTGCAGCAATATTTCGCGATTTGGCAGCTTGAAGATGTAGGCAATCTAGGGCTGATAATTGGCTAACATGGCTGATTCACTTGGCTTTTTGTTGGTCTCTCGTTGTTGTCATATCGATCACCCCGCTGCATTGTTCATAAAAAGCGCAGGACAGGAAACCATTCATTCATTTTCCACCCGCCCGTGTGAAAATGGACCCGAGGATTCTTAGATTTTTGTCACGACAGGTAGCCTAGACTATCTGAGTTCCGTGGGTTTTTAAGACTTGTGGCCGAGTGATGCCGAGTGATGCCGAGTGGCCGGGTCGAAATCTCTGAAGTCCGTCCGTATCCGTCCGTGTAACATCAGTTCTTCAATATAGGGCTGTCCCACCCACCTCCACTGCATCCACCCTCTGTCCACCCTTCCATTCTCCCTAGTCCGTCAGATTATTAAAATTTATTAAATCTGTGTTTCCTCTGGCCCACTTGCACCACTAATTGTGCAATGAATTTCTTGGTCGCACTCTTGGTTCAGCACTTGGCTACAGTGTTTCAGAAGCATTCAATGCTACACTTACTACATTCTCTTTATTTCTCTTTCATGTTTCGTTTGTACATTGTCTCCAGTGCCTCGAATTCTCAAGCCTTGGCACTTTGCTCCAACGCCAACAGCGCCTTTGCTTGTCTACCACATATCTGGCTTCACCTTTTTCTTGTTGCGATTGATAAAAGGTGTGTATGATGAAGAAGCTTCAGCAAAGACATCATCTCTTTGCCATCATCGCATCGTGTTTTTGACATAGGGGGGGGACTGGGGAAAACAACAAGTTGCCAACGTTTTTTGCACTAATACCATCATTCGCACCAACGAATACTGAAAATAGCAGCGTGTTTGTTGACACCAAGGGGGAAACACCACAAACACCGGCGTGTTCTGTGGCAAGTCACAGTGGTTCTGGCATCAACGTTTCAAGGTACACGCTTGGGATATGCCGGCGGTGACGGAGTTGCTGTTCCTGGATGCCCCTGGCCATCTTTCCCTTCCACACGCCACACGTCTAGTGCTCACCAGGTCTACGGCCAGCTGTCGTTTAGTTCCGCTTCCAGGAACCTCCAACGTGTAAATTTGCGCCCCACTGACTGTTCGATGCACAAATCGATCTTGCGTAAACCTAGTTTTGGTAATGCAAAAAAACGTCCCGAGCATTTTTCGGTTTTCTGCACCTCATCCCTGTTGGAAACGCGATGTAAAAAATCCGCAAAAAGAGCTCAAATCGGTGAGAAAACACAAACGGGCGCAAATTCAAAAACCGTCACCAAATGATGGTCCTGCCTTGGGCACATTTTGAAGAAACGTACTTTGGGAAGGGATTAAAACTTCATTTTAAGTGCGTAAAAGACGTCATGCAAAAATCAAATGACTATTTGGAGGCCACTGGTTGGGTGAATGCTCACAGCCCAATTCGCAGAACAAACCCATGACCCATGTAATGGGATGTCCTTTTTCCAATTCTTGGAGTACCGAAGGTCCCATATGTCATGTGTGAATGTTCTGTTATTTTTGAACTACCCATTCCAATCAAAATTTCCCATGTGGGCCCCGATTGAGTCCCGAACAGTTTCACTCCAGCACCACCCTCATGGCAAAGTATGCTATGCCCAAACCTTTTGACCTCTCCATCTTGGCCTACCTGTCGCGTTCCCCCTTCTCAAGTTGAAGTAAGAAAATACAGAAAATGAGACTCTAGTAATCTCTAGTTCCAGAACTGACAACTCCTTGTATGTTTGTGTTTTTACATCCTCGCGTCCTCCTCGCGTCCGTATTCGTCTCTCACGCAAATCGTTTCCGTAACAACTCGGTTTTGTCCCGTTTTGTTTGTCAAACCATCAGAAATCAAAACAGAAGTCGATGGGCGCTACCCAAATCTGCCCAAATCTCGAGAAGGTTCGCCTGTGATTCCAGAGACTCACTGCGCTGCGCTATGCTGTGCTATGCTGTGCTCAGGTCGAGTCTGACTTCACTCCGCTGTCCCTGTGCCAGGACACGCTCCGCAGCGCTTGCGTTTGTTTCAACTGTCAGACTACGTCTATTTGATCGGAGAGATATGGAGATATAGGAGATGTATATGCAAGATTTTTACAAGCCTTCGCAGTCTGCCACTGACAACAAATTGGGGCACATCATGAATCATGGCGCATCTCTTTGCATGTCGTACATGCTGTCACAACCTGGCAATTGCCCGGAGTCCTTGCTGATTCACCCCATTGACATGGGCACACAGGTGAACACATGATCTACAAGCCCAGAAGCCCAGTAAGGAAATGCCACCGCCATGATTTGGAGGATGCCAAGCCTTTCCTCGACCAGATCGCTTCAGACGATGTTTGCGAGGGAAAACTCAAAGATTATGTGCCACGCCAAGCGGTTGTTGACACACACACACACACCATTCATTACTACTTGTATCTAGTTGTACTTAAAATATCCTAAAATAAGTATTAGGTAAAAGGAAAAATGTCTAGGTGGGTATCAGCACTGGATGTCCCGATTATTCCACAAGATCATGCACATCTCCCCCCAGACCACTTTGGAGTTGTTTTTGCCATAAGCCCATGTGACGTGTGCGGGCAGCGGCTTCATGTTTTGCAAGTCTCGGTTTTGGAGGTTGTTCTCAGCAATGCCTAATGCAAGACCTTCCCCTCTCGGGTTTTGGCGTCAAAGCACATTTTTTTCCCCAAATCTGAAACACCCCGAGGGATTAGAAGGGTGCGGGATTAGTGGCAATCGATGGCAATCGTCCAAAATCTTTCACTCCCCCAGGAACGATGTGGAACGTACTTTAGTAATCGTTAGTCGTATTTTTGTTGACCGACGAATGTCCAAGCCCAAGCAACGGATTTTTTTTTTTTTTTTATATAGCTGTTCACGCCAACCCTCGAATCCTGAAATGCCTGTTGCTGTAGCGTTGCTGTTGCTTACAGCTTGCCCGTGTTTGCCCACGGTGTCTCTTGATGACGCAGACATACATACATGACGCAGACATACATACATGCATACATGCATATACATGCCTACATGCATATACATACACATACATACACATACGTATACATACATGTACATACACATACACATACACATACATATGACGTATACATATACACACATACACACGTACACACATACACACATACACACATACACACATACATACATGCCTGCCTGCCTGCCTGCCTGTCTGCATGCATGCATGCATGCATGCATACCTACGTACGTACGTACGTACATACATACATACAGACAGACAGACATACATACAGGCAGGCAGACAGACAGACATGTGTGTGTGTGTGTGTCAGTGTTTGCCCTTGCTACATGCATTCAGTTGTTCAAGTGCATTTTGTGTCATGACTGGTTTTGCACGGAAAAATGGCATATGAACGATGTTTGCTTTGTGTCGCTGAGCATTTGATGCGAGTGTCCTTCCTTTGGCAGGTGATGCCTTTGAAGCAAATCATCTTCTTCCGGCTCATCAAGCAGCTTTCAGAGGTGAGGTGACACTGCAAGACTTAGAGGACATGAACAGAGTTGCAGTTGCCCTCATGACCTGCTTCCCATGATTTGCATGTTGGATTCTTAGTCTTAACTGAAGCCTGCACAGATGAAATCTATGTTCTTTCTTGCGTAGCTTAGGATATCCTTCAATCATGCCGTGTCCGAACCAATCCATCCGGCTAGATGTACAAATGTTTCATTCCTTATTATTTCCCCGCGTGTGCCAAGAAACACTAGGTTTCACAACGAAGGGTCGTGACTAGGTTCCCGAAGTTGTTTTAGTGCACGAACAAGGAAATTTGAAAACACCCCTTAGGGGCGAGTGTATCAAGGCAAAATCCGCAGGATTACTCCATGTTTTTTTTTTCTTTGCCACCTGCACAGGGGTTTGCGAATTGCAATTCCTTTACTTGCAATTTATTCAATTTCCCAAATCTGTTTTTGGCGCTTTGGCCAAGTGCTGCATGGGATTTACTTGCAATTTATTCAATTTTCCAAATCTGTTTTTGGCGCTTTGGCCAAGTGCTGCATGGGATTTACTTGCAATTTATTCAATTTTCCAAATTTGTTTTTGGCGCTTTGGCCAAGTGCTGCATGGGATTACTTGCAATTTATTCAATTTCCCAAATCTGTTTTTGGCGCTTTGGCCAAGTGCTGCATGGGATTTACTTGCAATTTATTCAATTTCCCAAATCTGTTTTTGGCGCTTTGGCCAAGTGCTGCATGGGATTTACTTGCAATTTATTCAATTTTCCAAATTTGTTTTTGGCGCTTTGGCCAAGTGCTGCATGGGATTTACTTGCAATTTATTCAATTTCCCAAATCTGTTTTTGGCGCTTTGGCCAAGTGCTGCATGGGATTTACTTGCAATTTATTCAATTTCCCAAATCTGTTTTTGGCGCTTTGGCCAAGTGCTGCATGGGTTTACTTGCAATTTATTCAATTTCCCAAATCTGTTTTTGGCGCTTTGGCCAAGTGCTGCATGGGATTTACTTGCAATTTATTCAATCAAATCTGTTTTTGGCGCTTTGGCCAAGTGGCCTGCATGGGATTTACTTGCAATTTATTCAATTTCCCAAATCTTTTTTTGGCGCTTTGGCCAAGTGCTGCATGGGGTTTACTTGCAATTTATTCAATTTCCCAAATCTGTTTTTGGCGCTTTGGCCAAGTGCTGCATGGGATTTACTTGCAATTTATTCAATTTTCCAAATCTGTTTTTGGCGCTTTGGCCAAGTGCTGCATGGGATTTACTTGCAATTTATTCAATTTCCCAAATCTGTTTTTGGCGCTTTGGCCAAGTGCTGCATGGGATTTACTTGCAATTTATTCAATTTCCCAAATCTGTTTTTGGCGCTTTGGCCAAGTGCTGCATGGGATTTACTTGCAATTTATTCAATTTCCCAAATCTGTTTTTGGCGCTTTGGCCAAGTGCTGCATGGGATTTACTTGCAATTTATTCAATTTCCCAAATCTGTTTTTGGCGCTTTGGCCAAGTGCTGCATGGGATTTACTTGCAATTTATTCAATTTCCCAAATCTGTTTTTGGCGCTTTGGCCAAGTGCTGCATGGGATTTACTTGCAATTTATTCAATTTCCCAAATCTGTTTTTGGCGCTTTGGCCAAGTGCTGCATGGGATTTACTTGCAATTTATTCAATTTCCCAAATCTGTTTTTGGCGCTTTGGCCAAGTGCTGCATGGGATTTACTTGCAATTTATTCAATTTCCCAAATCTGTTTTTGGCGCTTTGGCCAAGTGCTGCATGGGATTTACTTGCAATTTATTCAATTTTCCAAATCTGTTTTTGGCGCTTTGGCCAAGTGCTGCATGTGATTTACTTGCAATTTATTCAATTTCCCAAATCTGTTTTTGGCGCTTTGGCCAAGTGCTGCATGGGATTTACTTGCAATTTATTCAATTTTCCAAATCTGTTTTTGGCGCTTTGGCCAAGTGCTGCGTGGGATTTACTTGCAATTTATTCAATTTCCAAATCTGTTTTTGGCGCTTTGGCCAAGTGCTGCATGGGATTTACTTGCAATTTATTCAATTTTCCAAATCTGTTTTTGGCGCTTTTGCCAAGTGCTGCATGGGATTTACTTGCAATTTATTCAATTTCCAAATCTGTTTCGGGCGCTTTGGCCAAGTGCTGCATGGGATTTACTTGCAATTTATTCAATTTCCCAAATCTGTTTTTGGCGCTTTGGCCAAGTGCTGCATGGGATTTACTTGCAATTTATTCAATTTCCAGATCTGTTTCGAGCGCTTTGGCCAAGTGCTGCATGGGATTTACTTGCAATTTATTCAATTTCCCAAATCTATTTCGGGCGCTTTGGCCAAGTGCTGCATGGGATTTACTTGCAGTTTATTCAATGGTCCAAATCTGTTTTTGGCGCTTTGGCCAAGTGCTGCATGGGATTTACTTGCAATTTATTCAATTTCCAAATCTGTTTCGGGTGCTTTGGCCAAGTGCTGCATGTGATTTACTTGCAATTTATTCAATTTTCCAAATCTGTTTTTGGCGCTTTGGCCAAGTGCTGCATGGGATTTACTTGCAATTTATTCACTTTCCCAAATCTTTTTTTGGCGCTTTGGCCAAGTGCTGCATGGGATTTACTTGCAATTTATTCAATTTTCCAAAATCTGTTTTTGGCGCTTTGGCCAAGTGCTGCATGGGATTTACTTGCAATTTATTCAATTTTCCAAATCTGTTTTTGTCGCTTTGGCCAAGTGCTGCATGGGATTTACTTGCAGTTTATTCACTTTTCAAATCTGTTTTTGGCGCTTTGGCCAAGTGCTGCATGGGATTTACTTTCAATTTATTCAATTTTCTAAATCTTTTTTTGGCGCTTTGGCCAAGTGCTGCATGGGTTATACTATACTTGCAATGTATTCAATTTTCCAAATCTGTTTTTGGTGCTTTGGCCAAGTGCTGCATGGGATTTACTTTTAATT
This sequence comes from Cladocopium goreaui, assembly GCA_947184155.2. Classification (NCBI taxonomy): domain Eukaryota; class Dinophyceae; order Suessiales; family Symbiodiniaceae; genus Cladocopium; species Cladocopium goreaui. Next base: position 78,143 of record CAMXCT020002695.1, read on the forward strand.
TAATCAATTTTCCAAATCTGTTTTTGCCGCTTTTGCCAAGTGCTGCATGGGATTTACTTGCAATTTATTCACTTTTCCAAATCTGTTTTTGGCGCTTTGGCCAAGTGCTGCATGGGATTTACTTGCAAATTATTCAATTTTCCAAATCTGTTTTTGGCGCTTTGGCCAAGTGCTGCATGAGTTATACTTGCAATGTATTCAATTTTCCAAATCTGTTTTTGGTGCTTTGGCCAAGTGCTGCATGGGATTTACTTTTAATTTATTCAATTTTCCAAATCTGTTTTTGCCGCTTTTGCCAAGTGCTGCATGGGATTTACTTTCATTTTTTTCACTTTCCCGAATCTGTCTTCGGCGCTTTGGCCAAGTGCTGCATGGGATTCACTTGCAATTTGTTGTTTGTTCCAAATCTGTTTTTGGCGCTTTGGCCAAGTGCTGCATGGGATTTACTTGCAATTTATTCAATTTTCCAAATCTGGTTTTGGCGCTTTGGCCAAGTGCTGCATGGGATTTGCTTGCAATTTATTCAATTTTCCAAATCTGTTTTTGGCGCTTTGGCCAAGTGCTGCATGGGATTTACTTGCAATTTATTCAATTTTCCAAATCTGTTTTTGGCGCTTTGGCCAAGTGCTGCATGGGTTATACTTGCAATTTATTCAATTTTCCAAATCTGTTTCGGGCGCTTTGGCCAAGTGCTGCATGGGATTTACTTGCAATTTATTCACTTTTCCACATCTGTCTTCGGCGCTTTGGCCAAGTGCTGCATGGGATTTACTTGCAATTTATTCAATTTTCCAGATCTGTTTTTGGCGCTTTGGCCAAGTGCTGCATGAGATTTACTTTCAATTTATTCAATTTTCCAAATCTGTTTTTGGCGCTTTGGCCAAGTGCTGCATGGGATTTACTTGCAATTTATTCAATTTCCAAATCTGTTTTTGGCTCTTTGGCCAAGTGCTGAATGGGATTTACTTGCAATTTATTCACTTTTCCAAATCTGTTTTTGGCGCTTTGGCCAAGTGCTGCATGGGATTTACTTGCAAATTATTCAATTTTCCAAATCTGTTTTTGGCGCTTTGGCCAAGTGCTGCATGGGATTTACTTGCAATTTATTCAATTTTCCAAATCTGTTTTTGGCGCTTTGGCCAAGTGCTGCATGGGATTTACTTGCAGTTTATTCAATTTTCCAAATCTGTTTTTGGCGCTTTGGCCAAGTGCTGCATGGGATTTACTTGCAATTTTTTCACTTTTCCAAATCTGTTTTTGGCGCTTTGGCCAAGTGCTGCATGGGATTTACTTGCAATTTATTCAATTTCCCAAATCTTTTTTTGGCGCTTTGGCCAAGTGCTGCATGGGATTTACTTGCAATTTATTCCATTTCCAAATCTGTTTTTGGCGCTTTGGCCAAGTGCTGCATGGGATTTACTTGCAGTTTATTCACTTTTCCAAATCTGTTTTTGGCGCTTTGGCCAAGTGCTGCATGGGATTAACTTGCAATGCATTCAATTTTCCAAATCTGTTTTTGGCGCTTTGGCCTAAGTGCTGCATGGGCTTTACTTGCAATTTATTCAATTTTCCAAATTTGTTTTTGGCGCTTTGGCCAAGTGCTGCATGGGATTCACTTGCAATTTATTCACGTTTCCAAATCTGTTTTGTGCGCTTTGGCCAAGTGCTGCATTGGGATTTACTTGCAATGTATTCAATTTTCCAAATCTGTTTTTGGCGCTTTGGCCAAGTGGTGCATGGAATTTACTTGCAATTTACAGTATTCAATTTTCCAAATCTGTTTTTGGCGCTTTGGCCAAGTGCTGCATGGGTTATACTTGCAATTTATTCAATTTCCAAATCTGTTTCGGGCGCTTTGGCCAAGTGCTGCATGGGATTTACTTGCAATTTATTCAATTTTCCAAATCTGTTTTCGGCGCTTTGGCCAAGTGCTGCATGGGATTTACTTGCAATTTATTCAATTTTCCAAATCTGTCTTCGGCGCTTTGGCCAAGTGCTGCATTGGGATTTGATTTACTTGCAATGTATTCAATTTTCCAAATCTGTTTTTGGCGCTTTGGCCAAGTGCTGCATGGGATTTTACTTGCAATTTACAGTATTCAATTTTCCAAATCTGTTTTTGGCGCTTTGGCCAAGTGCTGCAATTTCCAAATCTGTTTCGGGCGCTTTGGCCAAGTGCTGCATGGGATTTACTTGCAATGTATTCAATTTTCCAAATCTGTTTTTGGTGCTTTGGCCAAGTGCTGCATGGGATTTACTTTTAATTTATTCAATTTTCCAAATCTGTTTTTGCCGCTTTTGCCAAGTGCTGCATGGGATTTACTTTCATTTTTTTCACTTTCCCGAATCTGTCTTCGGCGCTTTGGCCAAGTGCTGCATGGGATTCACTTGCAATTTGTTGTTTGTTCCAAATCTGTTTTTGGCGCTTTGGCCAAGTGCTGCATGGGATTTACTTGCAATTTATTCAATTTTCCAAATCTGGTTTTGGCGCTTTGGCCAAGTGCTGCATGGGATTTACTTTCATTTTTTTCACTTTTCCAAATCTGTTTTTGGCGCTTTGGCCAAGTGCTGCATGGGATTTACTTGCAATTTATTCAATTTTCCAAATCTGTTTTTCGCGCTTTGGCCAAGTGCTGCATGGGCTTTACTTGCAATTTATTCACTTTTCCAAATCTGTTTTCGGCGCTTTTGCCAAGTGCTGCATGGGATTTACTTGCAATTTATTCAATTTCCCAAATCTGTTTTTGGCGCTTTGGCCAAGTGCTGCATGGGATTTACTTGCAATTTATTCAATTTTCCAAATCTGTTTTTCGCGCTTTGGCCAAGTGCTGCATGGGCTTTACTTGCAATTTATTCACTTTTCCAAATCTGTTTTCGGCGCTTTGGCCAAGTGCTGCATGGGATTTACTTGCAATTTTTTCACTTTTCCAAATCTGTTTTTGGCGCTTTGGCCAAGTGCTGCATGGGATTTACTTGCAATTTATTCAATTTCCCAAATCTGTTTTTGGCGCTTTGGCCAAGTGCTGCATGGGATTTACTTGCAATTTATTCAATTTCCCAAATCTGTTTTTGGCGCTTTGGCCAAGTGCTGCATGGGATTTACTTGCAATTTATTCAATTTTCCAAATCTGTTTTTGGCGCTTTGGCCAAGTGCTGCATGGGCTTTACTTGCAATTTATTCACTTTTCCAAATCTGTTTTTGGCGCTTTGCAGTGGTTTTGGTTCAGTTCGGTTTGGTTTCGGTTTCTAGTATTTGCTATAGCCCCGGTTCGGTTCATGTTCGGTTTCGGTTCCTGCGGTTCCTGGTCGATTTCGGTTTGGTTCGGTTCGGTGTTTGGAACATTCTGCATTGATATTTGTTTTTTTTCCGGCGTCGGAAAAGCAAATCCAGATTGCTTCCCGCAAGAGGTTTATTGCTTCTCGCAAGAGGTTTCATGAGCAGCGGCTTTCAAAGAGCGGAGAGAGCTGAACTCGGAAAACCAAAGCTTCCTGAAAATGTCAGTGCATGCAATTTATTATGAAGAAACCCATATTTGCTGTTTTCATTGAACTCAAAAGCAATTACAACTTTTCCAATAAGTTTATTGGGGGAGGGTAAGACGGTTCCGGTTCCTCCGGTTCGGTTTTGCACACGGTTCCAGCGGTTCACGGTTCCTACGGTTATAGGCTATTTGATTTTCTACGGTTCGGTTCCACGGTTCCGGTTCGGTTCCAGAACCTTATGGCCAAGTGCTGCATGGGCTTACCTCGAGCCTGTCGAGGTAGTATGTGACAGTGTCAATGACTAAACAAGAAATTCCCAAAAGACAAAACTTATGTGAACGCGGTATATGCACAACAACACAATGGTCCCCGTATGCTGGAAAAGCAACAAAACGCTGACGGCATTGACCCCCACAGGACAAAGGAGGCATTTGGACACCGATATCCACAGAAACGGGCAACTATGTGTAACTATGCAATATTCTGGAGCATCTCAAACATTTACAAACTTTCCACAAGGCTCTTGAGGGTTGGCATAAACAATCCAGGCGTTGGTGCTTGATTGCTTGGCGCTGCGATTGCTAAACTTTTTCTGGGTCATTTGGGGCGCATTGGGTCAAGCATAATAAGCATGGTGGGTGCAGTACTGTTGCGCCATTGCTTTGACAGGTGTATGTCAGCATGACAATTGAAGATTTTGAGAATGCAGCGTCCATTGTGTTTAGCCCTCAGGTGGGTAGAATGTTTTCACGGTTTCTGGCTAAGGCTCTTTTTTTAAATTAGTTGATCCTAAGGCCATTCAATATTGCAGAAACTTGGATGGCCAATGCTTCTCGACAACAAGGCACCGTTCATAGATTTTTGCGCCCCTGCCTGTTTGTTTGACAATAATGGCTCAGAATTGCGATGAACAGTGCCATGGTCATGGTAGAATTTGAGTGCGCTTATTTGGCCGGTTTCCTGCAAGTTTTTGGAGGTTCCGACTGTCCTCCAACTCTTTTGAAACTGATCAGTTTTGCGATGAACGGCGCTTTGTGATGAATTTCGCTGAGCAGTGGCAGGAATTAGCATCCAGATCAACTACATGCAGAAAGCCATTATCTTCGGGGCGCCAACAAAGGTGGACATGCTGGAGCCTTAGGAGATCTTAGGAGTCATGCTGGACATTGCAATATGTTGCACATGTAATGTAATGTAATGCCATGTCATGTGATGTACATGCGTAAATGTATATATAATGCGTGTGTGCAAATGTATGTAATTATGTAAATGTGTATATGTTTGTTGATATACATGTAAAATTCTTCAAAATGTTCTGCACATATGTCCAAACATGTGTGCTATTGTATGTTGCTATGTTTGTGCAAATACATGTATGCATGTAAAGATGTAAACGTGGATGCATGTACTTCTGTCTATGTAAATTTAAACGATTACATGTACGTACATGCGCATCTACATGTACTTTTCGCTTTTGTTGTCATGTAGTTGTAGGAACGTTTGCATTTTAACCAATATAATGATAATGCGTGTTGCATACTATTTGCATATATGCCAAGACAATCCCAGCTCGTTTGAGGAAGAGCATGAGGCAACCTCTCATTGAGATTGGCTGAAACCTCAGGTTGCCTCATTGATTGAAACTGCAAAGACAAAATTCACCCTAAACCGTGCTTGGGCTCCCCGCTTCGAACATGTTTCGTAACATTTAGCAAATGTTGGCCGCGTTTCAGGCTACAAACTTCAAAATGTTTGTGCCCAAGCGCTGTGCAGTTTTGCACGTCATACTGTTTTTGACTCATCGGCAGGTTAGAAAATGGAACACGAATGGCTTGAGAGCCTACGCTAAGCCAGACGAAACATGTTTATTTTGACGATGTTTACGGTTGGATGGCGGTTGCACTTCCAAAAAGTTCTGAGGCCATGCAGTGTGTGGCCCAGGACTTGTGCGGAAGGTTTCAAACGTTGAAACAATCTGAGTTGGAAACTAAATTCACAAACGGTTTTAACAATTTCATAAAACAATTTGGTCTATGTTTCTTGCACCTTCACCCATTGGTCCATCGTTTATACTACTGATGAAAAGGAATCTGTTTTGTTTCTGGCAAAGTACCACTGTTGGTTTGTTCCTGCGCTCTGTTTTGGCCAGGAGGAACTTCAAAGGAACGACAAGCACGAAAAACAGCCGCTTGGTGAATGGCAATGGGTGGAGATTTTAGTGCCATATGGCGTGCTACATGCATCCACATGCTATCATTTCCGGTTTCCTGTTTTTTTTAAGCTGATGTCCCCGAAATTACTTTTGTCACAACATGATTTGCTCTTATGATATATATGTAGGTTCTGTCTCCCACTTTGTCTCCCAAGTTCCCACTTTGTCTCGCACTTGGTTTCCCAAGCTCGAACCTTCTCACACAATATACGTTCCTCCCATTACGTTGTTTCGCACTTTGTCGTTTTGTTGTAGCAATTTGTTTTTCTCACTTTTTCACTTACTGTGTTTTATAAAGATTTGCCGCAACATTTTGTCCTGTTCGATGTTGCCTCTCACTTTGTCCCCTTTTTGCGTCTCCATGTGGGACCTTGCCACAAGAAGTTGATGATTTAGTGTTTAGGTTTTTGTTGTTTTTTCAGTTTGTGTTCCTTTTGTTTCCCAGGTGGGGTCTTGCCGCAACATGAATTTGTCTCCCCCTCCATCTCCCACTTGTAGGGTCTTGTCACCAGATGAAACAGTCTCCCACTTTGTGCCCGACCTTGGCTCCCCATTTGGGATCTTGTCGCCAACAGGTTGGAGGGTTCCTATCGATTAATCAGACCGGATAAATCCAAAACCGAATCTTGGTTTGGACATTTTCCCTTGGCCATTTGTTGTTGTAGTAAAATTGCACTGTATGTTCAACGCCAAAGAGGAACAAAACGCATGTTATTAGTTTAACAAGATAGTTTGAGTGTTTATTTTTTCTATATGTCTACTATGTTTCATCTCTTTGTCATCATTATTGTATATGTTGTTTTTTCTTTCTGCTGTGATTTTGGTGTTGTGTTGTGCATGTGACTGTGAGGCAGCTCCTGAGCAACATCAAAGAGTTGATGGACCAGGAAGGGGGGCAACATGGGGCAACTGTGCAACAATATATGAAATACATTGAAATTTGAAATATCATATATGTCATACATATATATATATTATCATCAAAGGAAATTGGGAAGCAATACTTCTGTGTTACCGACAAATAGAATTGTGAGACTTGACATTGATGAAGGGCGGTGTGAGACTTGACATCACATAACAATACATCATAAAAGAATAATAGGCTATGACACAGGGTGGTGAAGAATGGAAATGGTGACTTTGGGAAGTGGTGACGAAGGGAAGTGGTGAAGAAGGGAAGTGGTGAAGAAGGGAAATGGTGACGAAGGGAAATGGTGACGAAGGGAAGTGGTGACTTTGGGAAGTGGTTAAGAAGGGAAGTGGTGACGAAGGGAAGTGGTGACGAAGGGAAGTGGTGAAGAAGGGAAATGGTGAAGAAGGGAAATGGTGACGAAGGGAAATGGTGACGAAGGGAAATGGTGACGAAGGGAAGTGGTGACGAAGGGAAATGGTGAAGAAGGGAAATGGTGAAGAAGGGAAGTGGTGAAGAAGGGAAATGGTGACGAAGGGAAGTGGTGACGAAGGGAAGTGGTGAAGAAGGGAAATGGTGAAGAAGGGAAGTGGTGAAGAAGGGAAATGGTGACGAAGGGAAATGGTGAAGAAGGGAAGTGGTGAAGAAGGGAAATGGTGACGAAGGGAAATGGTGACGAAGGGAAATGGTGAAGAAAGGAAATGGTGAAGAAGGGAAGTGGTGAAGAAGGGAAATGGTGACGAAGGGAAGTGGTGAAGAAGGGAAATGGTGAAGAAGGGAAGTGGTGAAGAAGGGAAATGGTGACGAAGGGAAGTGGTGAAGAAGGGAAGTGGTGAAGAAGGGAAGTGGTGACGAAGGGAAGTGGTGACGAAGGGAAGTGGTGAAGAAGGGAAGTGGTGAAGAAGGGAAATGGTGAAGAAGGGAAATGGTGAAGAAGGGAAATGGTGAAGAAGGGAAGTGGTGAAGAAGGGAAATGGTGACGAAGGGAAATGGTGACGAAGGGAAATGGTGACGAAGGGAAGTGGTGAAGAAGGGAAATGGTGAAGAAGGGAAATGGTGAAGAAGGGAAGTGGTGAAGAAGGGAAATGGTGACGAAGGGAAGTGGTGACGAAGGGAAGTGGTGAAGAAGGGAAATGGTGAAGAAGGGAAGTGGTGAAGAAGGGAAATGGTGAGGAAGGGAAGTGGTGACGAACGGAAGTGGTGACGAAGGGAAGTGGTGACGAAGGGAAGTGGTGACGAAGGGAAGTGGTGAGGAAGGGAAGTGGTGAGGAAGGGAAGTGGTGACTTTGGGAAGTTGTGACGAAGGGAAGTTGTGACGAAGGGAAGTGGTGAGGAAGGGAAGTGGTGACGAAGGGAAGTGGTGACGAAGGGAAGTGGTGAGGAACGGAAGTGTTGAGGAAGGGAAGTGGTGACGAAGGGAAGTGGTGACGAAGGGAAGTGGTGACGAAGGGAAGTGGTGACGATGGGCAAGTGGTGACGAAGGGAAGTGGTGAAGAAGGGAAGTGATGATGAAGGGGAGTGATGACGAAGGGAAGTGGTGAGGAAGGGAAGTGGTGAAGAAGGGAAGTGGTGACGAAGGGAAGCGGTGAAGAAGGGAAGTGATGATGAAGGGGAGTGGTGACGAAGGGAAGTGGTGAGGAAGGGACGTGGTGACGAAGGGAAGTGGTGACGATGGGAAGTGGTGATACTAACGGAAGTGGTGACGATGGGAAGTGGTGACGAAGGGAAGTGGTGACGAAGGGAAGTGGTGACAATGACTTGGTGAACTAAGGGAGTGGTGAGGAAGGGAAGTGGTGACAACGGAAGTGGTGACGGGGGAAGGGAAGTGGTGACGAAGGGAAGTGGTGACGAAGGGAAGTGGTGACGAAGGGAAGTGACGACGAAGGGAAGTGGTGACGAAGGGAAGTGGTGACGAAGGGAAGTGGTGACGAAGGGAAGTGGTGACGAAGGGAAGTGGTGACGAAGGGAAGTGGTGACAAAGGGAAGTGGTGACGAAGGGAAGTGGTGACGAAGGGAAGTGGTGACGATGGGAAGTGGTGACGAAGGGAAGTGGTGACGATGGGAAGTGGTACTTTGGGAGTGGTGACGAAGGGAAGTGGTGAGGAAGGGAAGTGGTGAGGAAGGGAAGTGGTGACGTTGGGAAGTGTTGAGGAAGGGAAGTGATGACGAAGGGAAGTGGTGACGAAGGGAAGTGGTGACGAAGGGAAGTGGTGACGAAGGGAAGTGGTGACGAAGGGAAGTGGTGACGAAGGGAAGTGGTGACGAGGGGAAGTGGTGACGAAGGGAAGTGGTGAGGAAGGGAAGTGGTGACGAAGGGAAGTGGTGACGAGGGGAAGTGGTGACGAAGGGAAGTGGTGACGAAGGGAAGTGGTGAGGAAGGGAAGTGGTGACGAGGGGAAGTGGTGACGAAGGGAAGTGGTGAGGAACGGAAGTGGTGACGAAGGGAAGTGGTGACGAAGGGAAGTGGTGAGGAAGGGAAGTGGTGACGAGGGGAAGTGGTGACGAAGGGAAGTGGTGAGGAACGGAAGTGGTGACGAAGGGAAGTGGTGACGAACGGAAGTGGTGACGAACGGAAGTGGTGAGGAAGGGAAGTGGTGACGAGGGGAAGTGGTGAGGAAGGGAAGTGGTGAGGAACGGAAGTGGTGACGAAGGGAAGTGGTGAGGAACGGAAGTGGTGACGAAGGGAAGTGGTGACGAAGGGAAGTGGTGAGGAAGGGAAGCGGTGACGAGGGGAAGTGGTGACGAAGGGAAGTGGTGACGAAGGGAAGTGGTGACGAAGGGAAGTGGTGAGGAACGGAAGTGGTGACGAAGGGAAGTGGTGACGAAGGGAAGTGGTGAGGAAGGGAAGTGGTGACGAAGGGAAGTGGTGAGGAAGGGAAGTGGTGAGGAAGGGAAGTGGTGACGAAGGGAAGTGGTGACTTTGGGAAGTTGTGACGAAGGGAAGTGGTGAGGAAGGGAAGTGGTGACGAGGGGAAGTGGTGACGAAGGGAAGTGGTGACGAAGGGAAGTGGTGAGGAAGGGAAGTGTTGAGGAAGGGAAGTGGTGACGAAGGGAAGTGGTGACGAAGGGAAGTGGTGACGAAGGGAAGTGGTGAGGAAGGGAAGTGGTGACGAGGGGAAGTGGTGACTTTGGGAAGTGGTGACGAAGGGAAGTGGTGACGAATGAAATCGGGTACACATTGGTGACTTTGGAATTGGTGACGAAGGAAAGTGGTGATGAGGTGGAATTGTGACGAAGGGAGTGGTACTAAGGGAACTGGTGACGAAGGGAAGTGGTGACGAGGGAAGTGTTGACGAACGGGGAATTGGTGAACGAGGGGAAGTTGTGACGAAGGGAAGTGAGTGAGGACGAGGAAGTGGTGAAGAAGGGAAATGGTGACTTTGGGAAGCGGTGACTTTGGGAAGTGGTGACGAAGGGAAGTGGTGAAGAAGGGAAGTGGTGAAGAAGGGAAATGGTGACTTTGGGACGTGGTGACTTTGGGAAGTGGTGACGAAGGGAAGTGGTGACGAAGGGAAGTGGTGACGAAGGGAAGTGGTGACGAAGGGAAGTGGTGACTTTGGGAAGTGGTGACTTTGGGAAGTGGTGACGAAGGGAAGTGGTGACGAAGGGAAGTGGTGACGAAGGGAAGTGGTGAAGAAGGGAAGTGGTGAAGAAGGGAAATGGTGACTTTGGGACGCGGTGACTTTGGGAAGTGGTGACTTTGGGAAGTGGTGAAGAAGGGAATTGGTGAGGAAGGGAAGTGGTGACGAAGGGAAGTGGTGACGAAGGGAAGTGGTGAAGAAGGGAAGTGGTGAAGAAGGGAAGTGGTGATGAAGGGGAGTGGTGACGAAGGGAAGTGGTGAGGAAGGGAAGTGGTGGAGAAGGGAAGTGGTGACGAAGGGAAGTGGTGAAGAAGGGAAGTGATGATGAAGGGGAGTGGTGACGAAGGGAAGTGGTGAGGAAGGGAAGTGGTGAAGAAGGGAAGTGGTTACGAAGGGAAGTGGTGAGGAAGGGAAGTGGTGAAGAAGGGAAGTGGTGACGAAGGGAAGTAGTGAAGAAGGGAAGTGGTGAAGAAGGGAAGTGATGATGAAGGGGAGTGGTGACGAAGGGAAGTGGTGAGGAAGGGAAGTGGTGAAGAAGGGAAGTCGTGACGAAGGGAAGTGGTGAAGAAGGGAAGTGGTGACGAAGGGAAGTGGTGAGAAGGGAAGTGGTGACGAAGGGAAGTGGTGACGAAGGGAAGTGGTGACGAAGGGAAGTGGTGACGAAGGGAAGGGGTGACGAAGGGAAGTGGTGACGAAGGGAAGTGGTGACGAAGGGAAGTGGTGACGAAGGGAAGTGGTGACGAAGGGAAGTGGTGACGAAGGGAGGTGGTGACGAAGGGAAGTGGTGACGAAGGGAAGTGGTGACGAAGGGAAGTGGTGAGGAAGGGAAGTGGTGACGAAGGGAAGTGGTGAGGAAGGGAAGTGGTGACGAACGGAAGTGGTGACGAAGGGAAGTGGTGAGGAAGGGAAGTGGTGACGGAAGGGAAGTGGTGACGAAGGGAAGTGGTGACGAAGGGAAGTTGTGACGAAGGGAAGTTGTGACGAAGGGAAGTGGTGAGGAAGGGAAGTGGTGACGAAGGGAAGTGGTGACGAAGGGAAGTGGTGAGGAACGGAAGTGTTGAGGAAGGGAAGTGGTGACGAAGGGAAGTGGTGACGAAGGGAAGTGGTGACGAAGGGAAGTGGTGACGAAGGGAAGGGGTGACGAAGGGAAGTGGTGACGAAGGGAAGTGGTGACGAAGGGAAGTGGTGACGAAGGGAAGTGGTGACGAAGGGAAGTGGTGACGAAGGGAAGTGGTGAGGAAGGGAAGTGGTGACGAGGGGAAGTGGTGACGAAGGGAAGGGGTGAGGAAGGGAAGTGGTGACGAAGGGAAGTGGTGACGAGGGAAAGTGGTGACGAAGGGAAGTGGTGACGAGGGGAAGTGGTGACGAAGGGAAGTGGTGACGAAGGGAAGTGGTGACGAAGGGAAGTGGTGAGGAAGGGAAGTGGTGAGGAAGGGAAGTGGTGACGAGGGGAAGTGGTGACTTTGGGAAGTGGTGACGAAGGGATGTGGTGAGGAAGGGAAGTGGTGACGAGGGGAAGTGGTGACGAACGGAA
>CAMXCT020002696.1:0-40000 GCA_947184155.2 Cladocopium goreaui
GCTGGGAGGGAGCGAGACCGGATGCGGGACGGGATGAAGCCGTGGAAATAGCTTGGGGAAACTTCGCTGGGAGGGAGCGAGACCGGATGCTCGACGGGATGAAGCCGTGGAAATAGCTTGGGGAAACTGTGCCGGGAGGGAGCGAGACCGGGATGCTGGACGGGATGAAGCCGTGATAGCTTGGGGAAACTGCGCTGGGAGGGAGCGAGACCGGATGCTCGACGGGATGAAGCCGTGGAAATAGCTTGGGGAAATAGCTTGGGGAAATTTCGCTGGGAGGGAGCGAGACCGGCTGCTCGACGGGATGAAGCCGTGGAAATCGCTTGGGGAAACTTCGCTGGGAGGGAGCGAGACCGGATGCTGGACGGGATGAAGCCGTGGAAATAGCTTGAGGAAACTTCGCTGGGAGGGAGCGAGACCGGATGCTGGACGGGATGCAGCCATGGAAATAGCTTGGGGAAATTGCGCTGGGAGGGAGCGAGACCGGATGCTGGACGGGACAAAACCGTGGAAATAGCTTGGGGAAACTTCGCTGGGAGGGAGCGAGACTGGATGCTGGACGGGATGAAGCCGTGGAAATAGCTTGGGGAAACTTCGCTGGGAGGGAGCGAGACCGGATGCTGGACGGGATGAAGCCGTGGAAATAGCTTGGGGAAACTTCGCTGGGAGGGAGCGAGACCGGATGCTCGACGGGATGAAGCCGTTGAAATAGCTTGGGGAAATAGCTTGGGGAAACTTCGCTGGGAGGGAGGGAGACCGGATGCTGGACGGGATGAAGCCGTGGAAATAGCTTGGGGAAACTTCGCTGGGAGGGAGCGAGACCGGATGCTGGACGGGATGAAGCCGTGGAAATAGCTTGGGGAAACTTCGCTGGGAGGGAGCGAGACCGGATGCTGGACGGGATGAAGCCGTGAAAATAGCTTGGGGAAACTGCGCTGGGAAGGAGCGAGACCGGATGCTGGACGGGATGAAGCCGTGGAAATAGCTTGGGGAAACTTCGCTGTGGGAGGGAGCGAGACCGGATGCTGGACGGGATGAAGCCGTGGAAATAGCTTGGGGAAACTTCGCTGGGAGGGAGCGAGACAGCACGCTGGACGGAGAGGAAACCGTGCAAATATAGCTTGCGGAGAGCTTCGCTGGGAGGGAGCGAGACAGCATGCTGGACGGGACACAAAACAGCGGCAATAGCTTGCATTGAGCTTCGCTGGGAAGGAGCGCGACAGCATGCTGGACGGAGAGGAAATAACGTGCAAATAGCGTGTGGAGAGCTTCGCTGGCAGGGAGCGAGACATGCTGGACGGACAGGAAACGTTGGAAATAGCTTGCGGAGAGCTTTGCTGGGAGGAAGCGAGCCAGCATGCGGGACGGAGAGGGAACAGTGCAAATAGCTTGCGGAAAGCTTCGCCGGGAGGGAGCGAGACAGCATGCTGGACGGAGAGGAAACCGTGGAAATAGTTTGGGGAGAGCTTTGCTGGGAGGAAAGCGTGGAAATAGCTTGGGGAGATCTTCGGTGGGAGGGACCGAGACAGCACGGCTTTTGCACACAGAATCTTGTACACACAGACGCGTTCACACACAGGAGGTTTTATACAAACAGAAGACTTTACGGCGCACAGAACTTTTATATACATAGAGCAGCTTTTACGCAGCGAAGCTTGTACACACAGGACAAAGGGGAGCTTTTTTACACAGAAGCTTTTACATAGGGTTTTTTTAATACACAGAAGCTTTTACACACAGAAACCTTTACACACAGAAGCTTTACACACAGAAACTTTTACACACAGAAACTTGTACACACAGAAGCTTTTACACAAGCCTTTACACAATGGAGCTTTTACACACAGACAGGTTTACACAGAGGAGTCTTTACGCACGGAGGCGTTTACACAGGAAAACTTTTTCACACAGAAGCGTTTACACAGAGTAGTTTTTACGCAGAGAAATCTTTACACAAAGAATCTTGACACAGAGAAGCTTGCACACACACACAGAGGCTTTTACACAGAGAAGCCTTTTACACAGAGCAGCTTTTTCACCGAGGAGCTTTTACCCAGAGGAACTTTTACACAGAGAAGCTTGTACACTCAGAGGCTTTGACACAGAGAAGTCTTTTACACAGAGAAGCTTTTGCACACAGAAGTTTTACACAAACAAAATCTTAACACAGAGGAGCTTTTACATACAGAAGCATTTATGCAAAGAATCTTTTGTACAGAGAAGTCTTTACCCATTTTTCATCATGTCTCATTTTTCACTATCATTCACCACCTATCACCTTCATATCTTCGTTTTCATGCTCTTTTGGTCAGCTCCCTCCGTCGTTTAGTTTTCATTTTGCACGGTGTTCTGTCCGTCGACGCTTCGTCCTCGCTCCCTCTGCGGCGAAGCAAACTAAACGAGAACGCAGGAATTATAGCGGCTAAAAAGATGGGATAGAGTTAATTACATTAGCAGAAATAGCGACTAGAAGAATGTAGACGTAGCTGACACAGCATGCTGTGGTGAATTGCGGCCCCTGATACCATCAGCGCGCACGATGTTTCAGTAAAGATCTTACGTCGATTTCGTGCAGAGCACACACCACAAGATTTTCAAAAAAATCGTGCTGTGTGCCGTCTTGCTTTTGGGTTCTCTGGCCCACCTTGTTTTTGGACACCAGATTGGATGACTCCTGTAACTGGCGGAACAAAAAGCATGATTAAATTATTCATATCACCAGATAATTCCATGTATCTGGCTGAATTATGGCTGAATGACTTAACTTCGGTGAGGGCTCTGGGATTCGAGAAAACTGGTCAGGGGTCAGTGGCGGATTTTTTTAAAAACTTGATCTGCCCATATCACAAGATAGTTCCACATATCTGGCTATCTGGTTTATCTGGCTGAAGTATAAGAGTTAGATGGCATTTAATGGCATTTAATGGCATTTAGCGGGATTTTAGTGGACGATTTTAATGGCCGTTGGATGGAATTATCGCTGAATTATGATAGTTAACTAACCTGAACGATAGCTGAAATAAGGTCACACCACTTCTCTTACGGACCTCAGTTGGTCATACCTTATGGATTTTCCTATTCAAAGGTCCATTTCGCACGGGAGGGTATCCAGATTGGTGCTTCGAACAAGCGGCGTGAAAGGCTGCACCGAGAACACCCGCGGGAATGCTGAGAATGTAGGTGCCCACCAAGCAGATGACCTATAGGTCGCAGTGAAGCGATGACCCAAAAGTTCGAATGAATGGTTTGTTTTAGCCTATGGTAAACTAACATGGCTGTGGAAAATCACCATTTTCAATATATTTTCAATATGTAAATCAACTATTTGTATATGGTCATCTTCAATAGCTTTGTTGAATTACCAGAGGGTAAGTGACACATTGATTATGGTAGATCTATGTCCAGTGAATATCACATCCATTGACTTTGGGAGGGTTGATTCATGCACGGTCTCCAGGCCTTTGAAAGCCAACTCTCCGGTGAAAACGTGGCTTGCTGGAAAATCCCCGCGCTAATTGCAGGTTTTACTGGGCAAATCATTGATTTTCCCACTGATTTTTGGCATTTAGTGGATTTCAAGATGTTCAATTGTCATGCTTGATTACCAGAGGGTATTGGTTTGTAGGCTCCGGTGATTCAAGATCTTCGTCGTCGCTTTGGTCCTGCTCCCACAACACAGGTTTTTGCTGGTTGTACGCAAAAGAGGTTCTCTGCATTGTTTTGTTTCACAAAGCGTCTCTTGTGACTCTTGTGCTCAGTGGGGCAGTCCTTTTCTCTGTTGCCATGAATAAAGAAGTCTATGTTTCAATAGATCATTGCCAATCAGCCAGATACCCTGCAAAAAATGACAAATTCTTTGCTGGTGAACGTAGATATTCCCATACCAACAGACTAGCTAGGATTAGTTTGTATCCATGTAAGATTGAGCTAGATTAAACCCCATTAAATCCCCATTAAATCCCCAATTAATCCCCAATTAAACCCCATTAAATCCCATTAAATCCCCAATTAATCCCCAATTAAACCCATTAAATCCCATTAAATCCCCATTAAACCCCAATTAAACCCATTAAATCCCATTAAATCCCCATTAAATCCCAATTAAACCCATTAAATCCCATTAAATCAACAACCTGTAAAGTGAATGAACATCCATTGGGATCTAGGGATCAATCCTAATCGGTCGGTCATCATGGTCCTGGATACACTGCTCCTTGAAACCATGGCCATGCAACAGGAACCGATAAACATTGGAGGTGCCGCACCATATATGTTTGGCCTATTTTTTAGGCCTTAGTTTCAGCAAGCCCAAAAAGAGATGCTTATTGCACCGGAAAAGTAGCAGTGCTTTTTTGGAAGATCCAGTAACCATAATAGTGGTGACATAATACCAATCATAGTGGTTATATATGGTTATATGATGGGATTATAACATATTATATATATATGACTATCTGGTTGGTGGTGCAATAACAATCTTGAAAAATGATGGAGTTCGTCAATGGGGTTGGGATGACATCCCATATATGATGGAAAATACAATTCGTGTTTGACACCACCAACCAGTAAAATAAAATAAACATCATCCATAAGAAAATCATTTACAAAACCGTTCATTCCCTTCTGCGGGGATTGCTTAGAATCTATAACATGCGTTTCACAAATTGGTTTAATCATGTCATCCTCTAGTAAATTCACAAAGAAACCTGGCATTCTTCGGGGGTTGGAAGATTAGTGTCCACACAAAATTGGCTTCAGGGTCGAAGTGTTAATTTTCTGGAGGGTAAATCATCCATAACTATGGAAAATCATCATTTTTTACAGGTAAATGAACTATTTCTATGCCCATGGTCATCCATTATGGCTATGCAACATTTTACCCAGCATTTCCACCAACATCTTCCATCGTTGCATCTCCAACTGTCATCCCAGTTGCCATCGAATTGATTCTCCCAAAGGGCGCCGAAAACTGGTCGGCATCCGGGAATTCACCTAGAGAAGCTGGGCCGTTGAACAGAGCACCGTTCTTAAAGGGTGTCTTTTGAAAGGGAAAACTGCTATTGGAACAGATTGGATTTAGTGGGATTTCACGGGATTCTTCATTGGATTTCGTGGGATGTGGATTTCGTTTTCTCGTGAGATTTCAGCATGTTTTTTTTCGTGTTATTCGTATTTCATGGGGTTCTGAACGGGATCATGATGAATCAACGAACAGGCCATGGATCTTCATGGGCCATGACGGCCATGCTACAGCTATGTTCTTAAGATCCCCTGATATCCCATCCTGTTTGAATCCCATCGATCTTGCTTTTATCATGAATTTTATCTCACTCAAAATATGTTGGTTTTATCCCCTTAAACCGGATTTCCAAAAAAAAACCATTGATGTTGGAAAATATGTTGGTTTTATCCCCTTAAAACGGATTTCAAACAAAAAAAAACCTTTCCGAAAGAAGCCATTGATGTTGGTTTCATCTATCGGAAAAAAAAAGAAGCGCCGAACAAACGGCTTAAGGTTTCTTAAGATCCCCATAGGTGATTCGCGCAAGCGACAACTGCGACAACATCCAAAAACCATCCCCAAGCGATTTGGGGATGGAAGAAACTCAGGGTCCTTCAGCTTAAATTCCACGACCATTGGATGAACATTTTTAACATTTTGAACATGTCACCAGAAGGATGATGTTTTGCAATGATCATTGACCAATAGTGTTGTTTTATGGGATGATCATGGATGTTTTGCAATGGTTAGTACTGGTTGGTGGTTGAGCCACCCCTCTGAAAAATATGAGTTCGTCAATGGGTTCGGATGACATCCCATATATGAAATGGAAAATCAAATTCATCTTTGAAACCACAAACCAGAAATAAAGTTGAATCAACTTCCATCGCAAGTCCTGTCATGTCAAGCTTGTATATCAAGCGAAGCTTACCTCGGCTCAGGGATGATATCACCTTGTCTGCGAACATGTAGGCCTTGCTTGTGGAAGTGCCTGTAGTTGTAGCGTAGGAATGCTAAATTGCTGGGAAAATCCAACGTATCTTCATTGAGAGAATTTGAGCGCAAGTCGGGAAACTAGGACTTGAAGACTGACCATAGTCGTTCTACCGGGACCGTGCCAGTGTGTATTGGAACACTGGAGCTTTGCCACGGGCCCGCGTAAGCGCTGCCCATGGCACTGACCTTGGATACCCTTCAACTAGATGGATCTTTAGGTGGTTAGTAAACATTCCCCTGCATATCAAAAAAATGGTCATCTACTACTTGGAAGTGCAGTTCCAGTGAACTAAGTGGATATATCACCATAGAGATGGGGTTTGTATCTCAACTTATTGGGGTTTATAACTATGGTTATACCCATTCTACCCATCCTTACGGTTGACCCAGACAGGCATTGTCAGGCCTGACGTCAGGCTGTTGCTGATGGTTCCAATGGCCAGGTATGTTTGAACAGTTTGGCTCTCAAAGTAGCCACTACAAAGTGGTAAACTGGTAAACGTATTACTGTAAAATCTACTAAAGATATGTGGTTTTTGAGAGTTGTTGTGAATGGTTTCAAATAGATCAATCACTTAAGGTTCCACACATCTGTCTCTAATCATCTCTCATATGTGGCTGTGGGTCAACATCAACTGTTGTTTTTACTCATTATGCTGTATATAATAATAATAATATAAATCCCATAGTAAAACCCATAGTAAATATCCATAGTTTTCATGGTTAAATAACGTTAAATGCCCCTTTTCTTCCGTATTTCTACGATGGTTTTGCCATGAAAAATATGCATCGCCCAGGCGCCGTTGAAATCAATCAGGGCCTTGGTGTGTCTCACTGTGCACCCACAATTTTTGCGCTGCAGATATGTTCAAAAACAAATGGAACACGCTGAACAATGGAGGTTTAACATTGTTTAACCATTCAACATGAAGGTGTAACCAGCCAAAATGAAGGTTAAACACTGAAACATGCACTTTTTGTTCAGTGGAACAAAATCCATCTTGCAGTGAACATATGTAACATGTGTCCATCTTCGGCACCTTGCAGCAAAATAGATGTTGAGTATGTTTCCTACGTTTAGTATGTTTATGTTTAGTATATTTCCTACAAACACGTATACAATCACAATCTTAAATAACTTCAAACAAATGTTTCCCCATTGGCAAATACACCACCCATATAGTGGGTTTCCCTATGTAGCTGGTTAATCATCACTTCGGCCACGAAAAAGAAGGGGATGGGTTTCATCCAGATACATTAATGAATAATAGGGAGACATGTTCATTGCCAATCTTAGATACCCTGCAAACAAATAAATTCTTTGCTGGTTAGTAGATATTCTCATTAATACCAAAAGACTAAAGGATTAAAGTACCCATGCAAGATTGACCTAGTGTTATTCAATCTGTTAAAGACATGCTGGTTGGTGGTTGAGCCTAGCCCTCTGAAAAATAGGATTTCGTCAGTTCGGATGATGACATACCCAACTGAATGGAACAATAATCCAAATGTTCCAAACCACCAACCAGCATGTGTCTGGATGTTTCATCTAACATTTTCCAACAATAAGATTAATTCAACATGATGCGATATAAATACGTGGTTTGGCAAGTTTTACTTGATACCCTCTGGTAAACTAACATAGCTATGGAAAATCACAATTTTTAATGGGAAAATCCACTATTTCTATGGCCATTTTCAATAGCTATTTTGACATAACCAGAGGGTAAATAACATGACACATGACACTTTCATCCAAGACACTTGGAGGGAATTATTTGGTGGCCAAAATCAATGGCCATGTCAGGAACCGATAAACTTTGGAGGTACCGATTCCATCTATGTTTGGCCTATATAATATAAGGCCCATGCAAGGGAACATCCCCACAAAATATAGTCTGGAATATGGTACTAACGTACCTCCATCAATTGGATCCTGAAATTCCCATTGACAAAAGAACAAGTAAAATTCGAGACAACACATTCTTCTGAGGCATCGGGATATTCGCACCACTTGTTGCGCAAGTTGCATAGTACATGGCCGAAGGAATGGAGATATATCTGTGGTAACCTGCTGGATGGCACCATGGTGAAGGGTGCAAGGATCAACGATTGAAAGTGATTACCCTCTGGTTATGTCAAAATAGCTATTGAAAATGGCCATTAATAGTGAGTTTTCCCATTAAAAAAGGTGATTTTCCATAGCTATGTTAAATTACCAGAGGGTAAAAAGGGGATGTGTCACAACCTATGGAAATTACCATAGTTTGGGGGAATAACATCCATCAAGCAGCCATTTGAGGGTGCCTAGGGTCCAACGGTGTTAACTCTTACCCAAATCAGCTGATAAATGTGCAAATATGTGCAAATACAGCCCTGTAGGAGTTCATTCTGGTAGCTGTTGGGGAGTCAAACATCTGTGACTTCGGTTCCAGTGTAGACACGAAAGACAAACATAGAAACAGCAGAAATCAACATACCTTGAATCTTAAGGATATTTTTGATGATGTTTGAGGTTGTAAGATCTATTCCTAACTTTCATCTTTCAGTCGAAGCATCAAAATGGTGTAGATGAACTTCCTGCAGGATCTCGAAAACCCTCAGACCATTCTGCTTGGAACATCAACCTGTTTTTGTTGACCCTTGAACGTATGCTTTAATCAAAAACATACAAAACACACACCGGATTACGGTATACTATACATTACTATACCAGAGTTATAATCTATAGTAAACCATATAACCATATATAGCCACTATAACTATGACAATTCTTGAACACTCCAAGACGTCACCCCAGTTGTGTTGCCGGATCCCTTGAAGAAGCCACCCCAACTTCACCGCCTGGCCTGGCTCAACACCCCAGATCATCTGGTCGTTCTCAAACTCAGTCCTGGGTCCCCTGGGTGGCTGGTTTCCGTGGTTTCCTTTTGGGTGAAAATTGTGATTGAAGGTATGGTGATTTTTGAAAATGTTGGGTGACTCTCTGGTAATTTACTGGGGGTGGTGCCCCCCGGCCACGATAGCGTTCAGTTGGTGAACGTTTAACTCCAAGTTCACTATGGTTTTTGTTGGTGATATATCGTTTAACTCCAACTTAGAACTGGGGGAGGCACCACCTTGTACCACGGGGTAAACTAACATAGATGTGGAAAATCAATCATTGTAATGGGAAATTCATCCATAAATGGGCAATGGTACTTTGCCCCAGGGTAACACACACACACACAGCCTACACTGAACAGGGAACCTGAACAATGGGATTCCCAAAGAAATTTATACTATGGTTAAATTGACAGGGGGTGTAACTGGCTGGATCTTCATATTGGAGTGAATTATCCACTGTCACTGTCATTGCAAATAGTCAAGCGTGATGTTGGTTTGGCAGAGGGCAACCACCATCCAATCACCATGTTTGATATTTTCTGTCCCAACTCCATGAACGATAAACACATAAAATCGTATAGGATGGGGCCCCTTAGTTACAAGTTGGTTTCTAACCCTATCTAAACATATCTATAAGTATCACACACGATTGTTAGTATAGTTACATTGCCCAACTTAGCTAACCATGGTGCCCCATCCTGTACTAACTCAGGCCATGCCGAGCAGAAAACCGGAGTACCCATTGATCCGCAAAATTGGTCCAATAAAAATCCTTACCCTCTGGTTATGTCAAAATAGCTATATATAGCTATTGAAAATGGCACATGTATAGTTGATTTACCTATTAAAGATTGTAATTTTCCATAGCTATGTTAGTTTACCAGAGGGTATAAAGTTTACCAGAGGGTATAAACCTACTGTACTTCGCCAAGTCGGTTTTGTACGTAGTATATGGTTTTTGATATATATATATATGATATATATATAGGTGGGTTTATAAACCAATTTAGAATTTGGGGGCAGCACTGTGCGGAGGATTAAAGAAACACAAATGGGGTATAATTTCAACCATGGTCTTGGAATGTCTTGGATGTAGTTTTTGGTGGCAATCCCAGAAGTCCTTCTTGGGAGAGCCATCTTTGCAGGGCTTAAACCGACGCAGGAAAAATGGAGGGTTTGTGCTCCATGAGACATATTTGTGGCGATAAAACGCAATGTTAAAGACAACTCATACAAGGTGGTGCCCACAAGATAGCTAAGTTGGTGAACATAACTCCAATAACTATGGTTTATAGGTGATATATCTATAGTTAATGGGCTTATAGCCAATTTAGAACTAGGGGGGGCACCACCTTGTAGTGGATGTCATTGGTGTCCCAGTGCGAGTACTTCGATCTTTTCATGGGAGGCATACAATGTGATATGTGTGCTTTGGAAGGCTTACAACCACATTGAATCAATTTTCTTCAGAGGGATATGTTATTCCACTTACGAGCCTTTTGTACCGCAGCTATCCGCATCTCACAAAAAATACACTATCACTATAAATATAGAGATATAAATAGTTGTGGAAGTTCACAAAAGGAAAACAAAACCTGTCCAAACCCCAATTTATGGAAAATATGCAGAACCTTTAGCATGTGGCGATGCTCCGTTCTCCAAATCAATAATATCGCTTGCATTTGGAAAGGCCAAAGGCTTGTTTCTGACCCAAAGCTTGACATCTTATCAGTCAACATTCCAGCTGGCGTTTGTAAAAAGCTTCATATCATGTGGATACATCAGAATGATGCTAAACATCATTGCATGATATTCCGGGCCATGTTTCATGTGTTTTTTTCCCAATCTTAACCAACCTTTACGATTCTTGCTGAGGTAGTTGGAATTGGTTTGGGGACATAATTAGATTACGAACCCCAAAATTGGATGAGTCTCTGCAAAAACATGCAAACACCGATTTTTCTTGCGATCTCTTGGCAACTTTTTTTTTGGAGAAAAACATGCCCTCTGGTAATTTCACATCGCTATAGAAAATGGCCCATGTATAGATGATTTGCCTACTGAAACTTGTTGAATTTCCAGCAGCGTACACAGGATTCAATTCAGATCTGAGGCGCCAAGTGCAGTTTCATCTCGTCCAGTGCGTTACTACCCAGCCTGGTTATGACTAGCAGTTTGCCATGGAAGCCATGGCCCATTTTTAATAGGTAAAAAATAGTAAAAACCATCTATAATTAAATGGGCCATGGCTTCCATGGCGAACTGTTAGTCCCAGGCTGGGTAAGCATCCTAAAAACCAGATGGTACCCCTGAAATCCTCCAGGACACAAAAGAAGACCTCGAAATGGGATATGAATTAATATCCCATGACGGATCCGTGGTGCTGGTATATATGCTAACATGAATGGGGTATATTGATGGGATCCATGTTACCATATATAGCAGCACCATGGATCCGTCATGGGTATGAGCATGTTTGGCTGAAAGTTGACACATTGACCAATCCAAGCTGTGGATTGACGATTGACGAACAAATCAAAGCTTCTTGTGGAGTGCCCTCTGAGCAAGTCCGGTGGGTATCATTTTGTGTGTGCCATACCTCTTAAGGATGGCTTTGGATCCAGATCTGCCACGAACGCCGCGTTTTTCACCAAGCGTCAAGTAGTGAATGGTGCTACATGTGAACCACGTCGCACACAACAAATGAACCTTGGCACGGAGAGGTTGAAGGTGCCTGGATTGGAATGGTCATCCAATCTTTGGTGGGGACGGTGGGGATTCATGTTGACAGGCGTATACATGTAATACTGAATAGGTGTGTCCTCTCGATCTATTGATCTATCTATATCTATAATATGTGTATATATATACTGTATATATATATAATTGTATGTACATGATTGTAAATGTGTGTTGACATAGTATTTCTTCATGTTTCTTCATGTCTCTTCTGTATAGGCTGTGTACATAGATATCAAACGCAAACTGGTATGCCATCAGATAACCCGCCTGGGCTGGGGCGTCGTGTCTGAAAATCGTGAATTGACCAACCGTTAATAGGAAAATAGTGACACAAATATTGGCTAGTCACGATTAGTCAACATTTGGGGTTCCCAATTTTCAGACAATCGTTAAGATTTAATTTGGACTCCCAAAACCAAATTGACATTCTCTCAGGGACGCAACGTGACTCTACCTTCCAATCACACAGAGCTGGGGTTAAGTTCCAACCACCAATCTTCGCAGCCAAGAAACAGAGACCTTCAGAATACCTCAGCGAAGTTCGACTGAAGAAGGTAGGTATCAAGCAAACATTGGGACACAACTGCAGTATCATGATCATAGTATCATGATGGTATAATGATGGACTGCAGTAGCTATCATGATCATACCATAATAATATCTGGTTGGAGGTTTCAACCGCTCTGAAAAAAATGAGTTCGCCAGTTGGAATGATGATTCCCAACTGAATGGCAAAATAATCCATTCATGTTCCAGTCACCACCAACCAGTGATTATTAACCATTAGCATCATTAACCATCATTATCCCATACTAAACCTTCATGTTCCAGTCACCACCAACCAGTATAATAATAATGGTATAATGATGATATAATCAATCCCTTACCCCATGCTGCACGACTTAAACAATCCATCTCCGAAGGAAGTGTGAACAACAGAAAATCATGGAAGCACACAAGACACCTCTCAAAAAAGATCAAGCAAACTAAGCAAACCTCAGGTTTACTGGAAAAAGATACATGTCATTCTTTGATCATAAAACTTGCCACTGACCAAAGTGAATTCCCGTTCTTACTCCAGTGTCAGCGGATGCAATTTTCTGATACTCCATCAAAGTATGTGCTGCCTTGATCAAATTTCAGTGGCTCACGGCTGTCATGTCGACCAAGCCGTCTATGAAGCCTCCAGCGAGCTACTCCAGTTATTGGCCACCAACTTGCTGATCACTTCAACACCTAGCGTAGCTTGGGAGTTTTTGTTGGCCATGGGTGGAAACTGGGGACGCGCGCTGCTTGGTAAATGTTCCCGTGGATTAGAAAAGATCATACTGAAGTAGGTCAGGAAGTACCATATAAGTCCTTTACATCCATTTACATCCATTTACAACCATTTACATCCATTTACATCTATTTACACCTATGTATACATCCATTTTCCCATTGTTTCTTCAGTCAAGTAAATTTAATTATTCGTCAACCGGCAGGGCAAAGATATGTATGGTGGACCAGTCAACGCACAAGTACAATTTTTTCAGTAAACTAAGTAAACAACTCATTTTTTGTGGATATTATGGATATTACATAACAATACATAACATATTATGTATAGATAATGTTAAACCATAGCTCTGGGCTATAAATAGGTAGAACAAAGAAACAACATTGGCCCTATGTGCCGGCAAAGCATCCAAACTCGGGCGTCACTAATTACTAATTATACAAGTCTGAGATCTGTGCACCGCGAGTTTCTGATTTCACCAATAACCAGGACTTTACAAAGAGATGGGATGTACCCTCTGTTAAACATACAAAAAGCTATTGAAAATGGTGATTTATCGTGGATTTACCCATTAAAAATGGTGATTTTCCATAGTTATGTTAGTTTACCAGAGAGTACAAAATGACAACATACCGGAGTTGATGGGGTTAATTGACCATCTATGCGGCTATGCGCCTTGAAATATTGATGAATTGTCCATTGGATTGGTCCTTATCGACCAGAATTTCAGAATAAAGCCCTATTTGCATTGCCAATCTTAGATACCCTGCAAAAAATTAAATTCTTTGCTGGTGAACGTAGATATTCCCATTAATACCAAAAGACTAAAGGATTAAAGTACCCATGTAAGATTGACCTAGTTTCTTGGGGCTATTCATCATCCACCCTCAAATTGAGGGCTAAGTGAACACATCTCATTAAACAATTCAAGATGCAGTCAGGAGATAGCAATCTGAAGAAAACCCACCGGCCAGATTCTCAGATCATCCCGTGTCCGAACGGAACTCCGAAACGCCTTCACCCCCGGAACCCTCTCGCAGCGCCACGTCCAACAGCCGTGGGAAACGCAACCAAATGAGGTTTGGGAAGATGTTGTACTCCTTCCATTGGCTTCGTTCAATGGAGATGGGGAGATGGCTTTGAGAGACAAAATGGAGAATGGCCTACAAGGTGAGGCCCCCGTTCGATAGCTAAGTTGACGCACATAACTTGGTTAACTAGGGGTTATGGGGGATATATATATATATAACTATAATGGAGTTTATAAGACAACTTATAACTCGGGGGTCTCAATGTTTGTGTTTGAATATAGGGCATACATTCATGAGTAACTAGATGTTGATACATATTCTAAAAATCGATTTGAAAGGTGAGACCCCCCAAAAGATCAAAAGGATAGCTAAGTTGACGGCCATAGTTCAGTTATCAGAAAGTGTTGCCTTTGTGAAGGACATAACTGTAGCATTCACGAGTTTGATAAACCAACAAACATAACTGGGTGGTCCCCACCTTGTATATCCACCAAATATCATTGACTAATTCCATAGTTTCATGTATCAACTATCTGGGTAAATTATAATATTTCACTAACCTGAATAGTTCGGCCATTTGGGGATGATTCCCCTTATTAACCATGATTCCAGTGAGGGAGGACAGTGAGGTCGTGATGAAATTTACCCGGAACTATTATTATTATATTATTCTCCAAATATCTTTAAATTGATGGTTAAGACCCGATACACAATTTGGTGATTGAACCTCCATGTCTTGGCCCATTAATCCCTATAATATATCATCAACCAGCCACCATTTAACAATCCCTTATTATTATCATTTATATACCCCGAGATGTGCGATGGTCAACCCCTTTCAAACATCTATAAACATCTATACACCATGGAAGATGTTAAATATGTACATCAAACATATCTAAACCATCATACATTCTTTATCACAATGGTTTTCAACATCTATAAATTAGGTGTGCTATCTAGCACGTTTTCTATAAATTCTCTCAGCGAAAAGAGGGACAGATCTCCTGGCAGAGCAACTCCACAAAGGTGGGTAACATGGCCTCGGCAAAGTGAATCCACTGCGGCATGGGTTTTCCAAAACAACGGGATTTACCAATGACACATGATGTTTCATCCCGTGAAAATTTCGGTTTAATCATTGGGAAAATCAGGATATATTCCCTTACAGAGCCCTGATAAAGAGGCCTTATATATGGTAGATACATGTAGATACCTCCAATAAATCGGTTCCTGAAATGGCCTCTGATTTTGAATGGTTTTACTAGTAAACATGGCTGGTTTTAACAACAAAAATTGAGGTTTCACCAATAAAGATTGGGTTTTGACAAATAAAATCACGTCACACTGGTGGTTTATCCATCCAACATAAATGCTACAGTTATGGCCATAACTAATAAATGGCCATAACTGTAGAGAATGATAGCCGAAATGTGTTTGTCTCAAAATGACAGAGTAAATCTGCACAAAAAAATCCAGCCAAACAGGGGGTAGGACATCTTTCGGATGATGAAAAATTGCAGAGGAACACCTCTACCCTCTGGTTATGTCAAACAGTTTGCTATTGAAAATGGCCATAGAAATAGTGAGTTTTCCCATTAAACATGATGTTTTCCCATTAAAAATGATGATTTCCCATTCAAAATGATGATTTCCCATAGTTTTTTGTATGTTTACCAGGCCGGGTAAGTTGGGAAATCACCAAAAACAAGCGACCCAGCGATCCAGCTCGATCGGATGATCGGATCGCGCGGAGCAACAACAACTGGTACCGACAATGTCACCTTTAATCATCCTGAGGGAGAATATTCTGTCATATCCTGTTGGCATAATCTCAATATCCCCAAAATACCTAAGGACCTTTCCTGCTCGGCCATAGTAGGATCCCCCTTTCTGAAGGGCTCCACGACTTTTTCCATATCTTAGGTCATTCGAATCTCCATATCTTATTAGTCCGGCATCTCCGGCGAACGATGTTTGAGCTTCGGAAAGCGCCTGTGGCTTCGCTCAGAAAAAAAAACATAAGTTTGGATTTACACATACTCATATGACTCATATGGATATAAAACCTGCAACTATATCGCTATGGGTCAAGAGGCTCAAAGAAAACCACAGATTTTCAACAGGCTTGTTCGTATTGACTGTCGTATTGACCGTCGAATTATTGGGGTATCCAATGACTGGAGCCATACCCATATGGGCTACGTACCCATATTCATCCATATTCCATCCAGTGGAGTGGAACTGCAGCTTAACTGAGATGAACAGGCGTGCCATGTTCCGCCCCATCTTTGCAGTCAAAAGTTCCAACAGGTCGAACCACATCAAAGGACTTGTCAGGAAGTTCATCCTCAGCATGTGTGCGGTTTTTGTAAGTTACATGGAATCAATACTTTGAAGATCTTTGATGCGCCCTGGCCTTAGTTCAGTGCTTAGTAACAATGGATATAATCAAACTGAGGATTGGTTATAACTAAGGACAAACAATTACCCTCTGGTAATTCAACATAGCTATTGAACATGGCGATTTATAGTGGATTTTCCCACTAAAAATGGTGATTTTCCATAGCTATGTTAAATTACCAGAGGGTAAGGACAAACAATTAGTGGGCCCCTGCAATAATCAATCCTTAGTAACTCCTTATCACTGGATATTCCATTGGTGAAACCATGGGATTAACGGTGAGTTTACCCAGTTTACCCCCCAAACAAAAAGGGTGTATAAAGCCGACCACGTAGAACGGGATATTATGAGAGAGATAACGGGATTGAATTGGATTTTTCATGGGACAATATGGACATCCCACTGTAAATGTCGGATTCCGATTAAATGTAAACCTGTGATGATGGATTGATAACCATCACCCAATATGGACACTCTTTCCCTGCGTTTTGACCATGGCACATGTAAGTTTGTCTGACTGTATACCCAGTAAATGGCATTTAAAAATGGCATTTGTTTACGCTGGGAAAATCGTGATGAGCCATTGGATTTTTGGGGTACCAAATGTCTAGAAAAACTCCATGTTTATGGAGGTGTAGGACCTAACAAACTACCCTCCAGTAAATTAACAGTTCGACCCTGAAAATTACCAATTTTATAGTGGAAACTAGTCTTCGAGCCCCTATCTGGTAGGGTCTATGTTAATTTACTGGAAGGTATCATGAAATATCACTTTCTGCGTTAAAACATACTGTAAAGTAGTATTCAAAAAGTAAACAAGATCTGGGCAATCATCATAGGGGATTTGTCAACCTTTGTCAACCCCAATTGGGAAAATAAACCTACAGTAACATAATCGAGGCAACTTATAACCCAGTTATCATGATGGGATATACCCCACTTGCAAATGAGTTATCTGCATCACTTACGACTCCTGGGATGCACATCCAACTACTGCATTTTTCAGTGGCAGCTAAGCCAACATCCGAAGTGTTTCGTATCACCTTTGCATGGTTGGGGTCGAACTAAACATATCCAAACATCAGGTGGGATGGCCTTCACATTTTTTTCAGAAGACAAAGACATCCTGTGTTGATCACTTGTGTCTTCTACGACTACGACTCCGGGTTGCTCCCAACCATACCTGGCGGCTATCCCTTCTTTCTTCCCATATGTGTCCCATATTAATTTTCCCAGATTTTTCCCAGATTTTTCCCTAATATCCATGGCCAATCTTAGATACCCTGCATTTTTTCTAAAGCTGGTTAATAGATAATCCCATTGATACCAAAAGACTAAAGGATTAGCTTGTACCCATCCAATATTGACCTATATATATATATATATGACTATGAGTCAAACCCCTCACGCCTGCATGGTACCATAAAATAGATGGTTAATTCATGGATGGTTGTTCCCCCTATGGTAATATAGTTGGTAATTATTTACCACATATGGTTACCAGAGGGTAATCCCATTAAATCCCACTAAATTTGGCAGGGTCTATGTGAATTTACCAGAGGCTAACTAAAGTTCATCTGGTTCCAAAGTTCTCACATCTCCCACGCCGAAAGACAGCCGCGGATATTGTGGCCCCACCAGCTCGGTGTAGTAGAGACGAAGGCAGAAGCAGAAGAGAATCAAAAAGGCAGTCCTTGCAGGTCAAATGATACGGCCCGCAACAGTTATAGCAATATTCATACCAATTATCACTTATACATTTTTCACATGTAGCAATATTCATACCAATTATCACTTATAATTTTTTTCACATATAGCAATATTCATACCAATTATCCCTCATACATTTTTTCACATATAGCAATATTCATACCAATTATCACTTATACATTTTTCACATATACCAATATTCATACCAATTATCACTTATAGATTTTTTCACATATAGCAACATTCATACCAATTATCACTTATACATTTTGTTTCACATATAACAATATTCATACCGATTATCACTTATACATTCTTCACATATAGCAAAATTCATACCAATTATCACTTATACAATTATTCACATACAGCAATATTCATACCAATTATCACTTACACAAATATTCACATATAGCAAGATTCATACCAATTATCACTTATACAAATATTCACATATAACAATATTCATACTGATTATCATTTATACATTTTTTCACATACAGCAATATTCATACCAATTATCACTTATACATTTTCACATACAGCAATACTCATACCAATTATCACTTATACATTTTTCACATGTAGCAATATTCATACCAATTATCACTCACACCAAATATTCACATATAGCAATATTCATACCAATTATCACTTATACACATATTCACGTATAGCAGTATTCATACCAATTATTATTTATACAAATATTCACATATAGCAATATTCATACCAAGTATCACTTATACTTTTTTCACATATAGCAATATTCATACCAATTATCACTTATACATGTTTTTTCACATACAGCAATATTTATACCAATTATCACTTATACATTTTTTACATAGAGCATTATTCATACCAATTATCACTTATACAATTATTCACATATAAAAATATTCATACCAATTATCACTTATACATTTTTCACATATAGCAATATTCATACCAGGTATCACTTATACAAATATTCACATAAAGCAATATTCATACCAATTATCACTTATACAAATATTCACATATAGCAATATTCATACCAATTATCACGAATACAAATATTCACATATAGCAATATCCATACCAATTATCACTGGTACAAATATTCACATAGAGCAATCTCCATACCAATTATCACTTATACAAATATTCACATATAGCAATATTCATACCAACTGTCATTTATACAATTTGATCACATATAGCAATATTCATACCAACTGTCATTTATACAATTTGATCACATATAGCAATATTCATACCAATTATCACTTACACATATATTCACAATCAGTTTTACTATATTGATAGTAATATATTGATAATTACATAAGCATGGATTATGCTATATTGATAATTATTGATCGTAATATTATATATTAGCAATTATATAGCATATTGATCGCAATATAGTTACTATATGTTATCATAACTCACACCAACTATAGTAATATATAAATACTTATACGACTAACAATTATCAATTATGGCCAATTAAAAATAGACTATTAAATAATGTACAATCAGTTATTATAATCCCACTGTTATTGTAATATATTATTATCCCATTATTATCAATTATTAGTAACAGTGGTTCAATTATTCTATATTGACAATAACTGATCATAATTGATGAGACTACCGAATTATATTTTTCACCAATATGTATATAATACGCAAACCAATTATCAACTATATATACATAATTAATTTTACGTAGTATCCATAGTTAGTCATATAATTTTAGAACATGCCACTATATTACTATATAATACATTCTATTACTACAGTTGTGGCCCTTCCGTGACATTTATGGCCATGGTCCATCTACCATCCAAGTACTATATAATTATTACACCATATGATATATAAATCCATCCAAGTACTAAGAATTTGTCTGGTTGGTGGTTGAGCCACCCCTCTGAAAAATATGCGATCGTTAGTTGGGATGAAATTCCCAACTGAATAGAAAAATTAAAAAATGTTCCAAACCACCAACCAGGGATTTATAGCTGAATGGTGATGTGTGCGTTCACTTTTTTGAATATACTATATAATCTATATAGTAGGTAGACATAATTTCACTAACCTGAATAGTTCGGCCATGAATGGGGATGATTTCCCTTATATACAACATGGCCTATATATAATACGGTGATTTCCCACAGCGTCACAACCAGAAATCGTCCCGGTCGGCTTTTCGGGGCAGATCAGCTTGAACTCACCGGGCGCAGACCCACGCCCCGTCCCACATGTGTTATTTGTTCTTCCTTTCTAAGTGCTACTCTCTGGTAAACGTTTACATAGCTATAGGCAATCACCAGTTTGAATAGGTAAATCAACTATTTCTATATGTGGTATTTTCAATTGTTAAGTTACCAGATGGTAAACTAATATAATCCTAATCATTCCTAATCTACATTAATGTCTGCACATATCAAAAAAAACACATCTCTACACTATCTACACTACACTCCAACGTTTGCAAAAAAAAACAACGGGCGCCAAGGTGCATGATTTCGATGTCCCGATGAACCCAGTGCACCTCGCCAGGCCCCAGGGCCGCCCCGTTGATGTTTCTTGGTTAAAGCCATTAACCTCTGGTAAACTAACATAGCTATTGAAAATGGCCATTTATAGTGGATTTTCCCATTAAAAATTGTGATGTTCCATAGTTATGTTAGTTTACCAGAGGGTAACCTCATCATAAATGGGTGAAAACAAGCCATTCCCAGCCATGGCTAGTAACCACGACATTGTTTTTACCACAGCTTTTTACAAACCCCATGAACCATAGTTATTGGAGTTACAATCGCAATAATCCATAATGATCCCATTCCTATTGAATCTTTAGTTCACTTCGCTGTATCTACCATACATCCAGCAGTTAAGCAACGTATATTAGCCATATGGTGTTCTATAAGCACATTGCTGTACCTATAATTCGTTATACAATATCCCTACCATCAACCCGACAGCTCACCGTTCGTAGACTGTGCGTCAGTTCTTCGCGAGCTATCGGAAGGCCGGGGAAGCCTCACCTTCTGGGTTGTTGGAAAAAACACACAAATTAGCAGAGTTTAATATTTCCCATAAAAATTGCTCGCAATAATCCCCATATACCGCCTGTAACCCGAATTAAATTACCAACCAATCATCATGTGTAAAATATATCACAATATGTTTGATGATTAAACATTTAATGAACTATATCACAATATATTTGATGATTAAACATTTGGAAACATCCTACAAAGCCACTGCTCAAATGGCATTTTCCAGTGGGCCTTGATTTTCCTTAAAGATCCCCCTGAATTTATTGGTCGCCTGTGGCTGCAATTTTGGGAAATGGGGGACCGGGATCTCCAAGTAGAAACCCCAACCCCCCCGAGAAATCATGCTTTAGGGGATTTACACATACTGGGGCCACTAACAATGGAGGTGTTTAATATGAGGCTGTGAGATTGTATGAACCAATTGGTGCAAACATGTGCAAACAGTATTCCAACATGTCAAAAAAAAATCATTGGAAGATCCCCCAAGCACGCTCTTGCGTAGACATTTTCCACATGGTTTTTAGCCGATTCTCTTGGAAAAGTCAAAGTATGCCTCTCTGCAAGAAAGACAAATCCAAGGCAAAAAGGTCCGGTCGTGGAAGCTGTCGATGGTGTCTCAGCCAGTCAAGAAGTTGGCGTAGAACTGCCTCAGATCGAATTCCACCTCTATGTGGTTCGCGTAGATCAAGGCCATCACCAACATCGGCCGGTGGTCGCTGAGCCACACCTCACGACAAAGATATCTTGTTCCTTCACTAACTTTTTTAAGGCTGGTGTTAGATGTTGAAAGCTTGCGACAGCTTGTTGTCGATTTGCACTGAGCTCGCTCTATCGCGGTGTTTTATTTTGGATTCAACATGGCACCATATTTTGCTATTCTCGAGCGCTTCTTGTTATTTCTTGTAGTTGGGGGAGGCGAACAACCCACAGATATACATGATATACTCGTGTTTTCCCTTAAATGTGGACTGTTTTCCTTCATACCAGGGGTGATGAATATAGTGTCAAAGCTGCTTGCGACTTGTTTATTGGTCCCTTGAATGTCATGTCCCCAAGCAAACATACATGAGAATATCACTGGATGTGATCAATAAGAATGAGAAGACAACTTGAAGACAACCAAGAGTTATTTGGAATAGTCATCCCACCCGCATGCCTGGGAATATACAATGGAATCTCCAAAAAAACATGTTGCATTTTTTTTAAAGGCGTTTGTCCCTTTGAATCAGGGTTCCACATGTGTTTTCAAGGGAGTACAATCCCTTTCCCTTGTAACAACTCCCATGAATATACCGGGTCTTTACCCCAGCTACTAGGCACCAACCACGACTCAACTTATAGACAGATCACATACAATACATATTTATATACATACTACTTGTGTATGTATATATATATCTCTATCTATATGTATGTATTAAAAAAAAAAAACATATCTATATACTGTAATTGTATTAAATAATGTAATATACATTATATATATAAAGGTCTGTCTATCAGACCGTCCCCTCGGCCTTATCGAAGTAGCTATGTCCGCTCCCCAACTCGCAGGTCTCGTCGGCAAAAATGCCCAAGCAAATCATCCTAGGGAAGCACTGAAGATGGGGATGTTGTCATCAACAATAAAATTCTTGGGGGAGAGGTGTACATATATATATATATAGATATGTATATATAAATATATGTATATATAAATATATGTATATTGATAAGGTGAAAAATTAGCATGTAATATACATGTGTATATATATATCCCACTCAGTCTTCGACAAAGTTTAACTGGGGCTTTCACAACGACAAAGTTTAACTTGGTCTTTGGAAGCGACATGTGTTTACTGGGCATTATCGGACCCAATGAGTACTAGTATAAAATAGTTTAAATATATACCGGACCCCAGAGTTTCAAACAAATCCCACTCCAAACCCAGAGCGTGAAAAGTGCGTGAAACGACCGTGAAAAACCCGTGAAAAACCAATCAAAAACTTGAGCATGGAAACCACATATTTTTATTCAGAATTTTGAGGATTGATTTACGGATTCGATTAGGCTCAGGGGAAAGGTCACCCTTTTTTGACCTTTAGTATGGCCAATATATCAGCAGTCAATGAGTGTCTTTAAGTAAAGTCATGGCTTTACTTGGACGACAACGTTTAACTTTGTTCTTGGAAGTAGTGGGTATATATATGTATATATATATATAAATATTACTGTATATGTATGATATAATGTAGATACTGTAATACATTGCAATATACTGTATATGTTGTTTTATTCCTCCATGAAACTTTAGAATAACTGGAATATATGCTGAATATACTATATATCAAAACCTACACATGTATGAGGGAGGGAAAAAAAACATTGGCATTGGAAACAAACCAAGGAATTGGCATGTTCAAAGCGGGGGGGCAACAATCCCTTCCCCCCACTTCTTGGGGGTGCAGTTGGGGTGGCAAAAAAATATCATAGCTATGGGATTGTAACCCCCATAAGTTGGGATATAACCTTTATAACTATGGCTACCCATTTACAACCTCAACTGCACCACCCAAGTAAGTGGGCTAGTTCAAACCAATTATATAATCCAGTAGGGTAAGTAGGGGCGACGTGCGGTTGCAGTATAAGTGAGACGAGCTAATTCGTTTATGATTCCCGTAATCCTATCATGTCCCCCTTGAAAGGAACCCAAACTGATTAATTAGACCAAATATGGAAAAACCAGGGTGACACAAGCTCCAAAACATGGATACGTGACGATATGTAAGGCTGTCAAATCCACGAATGGATTGGTTGTTTTATGATGCTTTTGTTGTTCAC
This sequence comes from Cladocopium goreaui, assembly GCA_947184155.2. Taxonomy (NCBI): domain Eukaryota; class Dinophyceae; order Suessiales; family Symbiodiniaceae; genus Cladocopium; species Cladocopium goreaui. The sequence continues at coordinate 23,925 of CAMXCT020002696.1, forward strand.
CATAAAACTGTTTGGGTTTGCCTACCGAAATTTGATGTTTTATCATCGTTTTCCCCATTCAAAGTGCCATGTGGGGGTATATTGACCATTCTCAGACAGACGCAAAATGGAAGCTTCAGGGTTCTCTGGGTTCCCAAGAAGCCGCGTGCAATTTACCTCCCATCCTTGAAGTCAAGGAGCGTCAAAACCTAGGCAGGAAAAAAAATCATGTGCGGAAAAACAGTGACAAACCCGATGTAAAATTCAAGGATACCTAAACTCTCACAGGGAAAATTAATGATATAGGGCTATTACATAATTTTCCATAATACCTAATACTCACCATGACCAATATAATTCCAATGGATGCTGTCATGGTTATGGCTCCTACAATTTATAAAATCATAATAATCCGCTGGATTCGGAAATTCAGCCACAAAAGGTGACAGGTGACTCCGGTAAAACCCCCCACCAATTGTTAATGTATGAAAACTAATCGAAGGAAGTTTAGAAGTCAAACTTCCGACAATATGGGCAGATGAAAAGCAGAGATGGGAAGAGTCAGAGAAGAGAAGAGAAGAGAAGAGAAGAGAAGAAGAAAGAAGATCAAAAAGAGAAAGTCTCAGAAGAAAGAACATCCAGGTGCCCGAAAAGGTAGGACAGTCGCGAAACACTGTGTTTTTCCAATGATTTGTGGCTCCGGAGGTTCGAAAAGCAGGCTCGCTAAAGCGGCGGGTGCGGAGCTAGCTGGCCAGATGAGAGATGAAAAATTGCACGCCGTTGTGGCGCGAAGCGCATTTGCAAGTGAAAAAGCTAAAAACACTTCACGTTCGCAGCACTTTTGGAAGTTGTGATGTCGAAAAAGTGCACGCCGTTGTGGCGCGAAGCACATTTGCAAGTGAAAAAGCTAAAAACACCTCACGTTCGGACCAGTTTTGGAAGTTGAGATGTCGAAAAAGTGCACGCCGTTGTGGCGTGCAAAGAACATTTCAAAGTCAAAATGTACAAAACACACCATGTACAGACCACTTTTGGACGTTCAGATCGTTTCGCGTGGCAGGCGCAAGGGATTGTGCACCTTGTCAAAAGTGAGCAAAACGTGTGGGTCTTGTAGCATTTCTAAAAATGATGGCTGGGACATTTGAAGAGGATCTGCAAAGATGCATTTTCCGTGGCAGGCGCAGTGCAAGAGACATGTACATCAGAGATGTTAGGAGGTGAGGGCGCTGATTTCGTGAGAAACGTTGCATTTTGGAGCAACAGATCTGTAGTTTTGCTAAGATGATTTTGCGTGACAGGAGCACTTCGTATGACCTGGCATCAATTTTTAGTGGCAGGCGCAATACTTTAGACAGGTGGGGTGGAAAAATCGCAAAAGGCATCGGTATGAGGCTGTCAGCTCTGCACTCAACTTTCCATTTTTGAAGGAAGTCCCGCAAATTGTTTCATTTTTGATGTTGTCAACTCCGAAAATTCAGGAAGTCTTGCAGAATTAATGTTGGCTGCCTAATAGTAATTACCCCCCCTATTTTTTTTGGGGGGGGGTCAACCTTCCTATAATAATTTTTGGGAATCTATAGCTGGGATCATGATATGTATCTGATAGATTCTCCATGGTTTTGTTGGGTTTCTGTTCGATTCTGCATAGGGTTTGGTTGGATTTCTGAGATGTTCTGCATAGGTTCTGCATGGATTAGGGTTGGTTTCTGTTAGATTCTGTATGGATTTGGTTTGGTTTCTGTTAGAATCTGCATAGAATTTGCTTTCTGGTGGAGGCGAAGGAGGAGGACGAGGAGGAGGAGGAGAAGAAGGAGAAGAAGGAGAAGAAGGAGAAGAAGGAGAAGAAGGAGAAGAAGGAGAAGAAGGAGAAGGAGAAGGAGGACAACAAAATTGGAGTTGCGGAAAAAAGTTTCCACTATTGCCATGCCTGGTGCAGGTTTGTTATTGCTATTCTGGGGCTTGCAAAGGGGGTACCCTTTGGGGACCTGTTTTCTTGCTTTTTTAATAAGGGTTTTATAAGGAAATCAGCTGTTTGGTAATTGGATCAGATTTCTGGAATCTAAGCTTTTGCCAATCAAAAGCGAAGGCTGCTTTGAAAAGGATTTGCTTTACTTGACTCTTTTGGCAATACTAAAAGTAAATGGAGCTAATTGACTTTTAGTATTGGAGAAAAAATTGGAGTTGGGAAAACAGTTTCCACTATTGCAATGTTGGGTCCACTATTGGCCATGCTCTCTGGACAAGGTCTGAACATGACTCTTTTGGCAATACTAAAAGTAAATGGAGCTAATTGACTTTTAGTATTGGAGAAAAATTGGAGTTGCGGAAAAATGTTTCTACTATTGACAAGATATCACTATTGGCTAGACAACATCATTTCGTTTTTGATGTTGTTAAGTCCAAAAATTGAGGAAGTCTCGCAGACTTGTTTCGTTTTTGATGTTGTCAAGTTCGAACATTGAGGAAGTCTCGCAGAATTGCTGCGTTTTCAAGCTTACAGAAAGACAGACAGACAGACAGACAGACAGATAGATATATAGATATATAGATAGCCAGTTACAACTACAACAACTACAACTACCACTACACTACACTACTGCTACAACTACAAATGCAAATATACTACGCTACATTACACTACACTAATTACACTACACTACGCTCATTACATCTAATTACACTACACTACACCAATTACACTGCACTACGCTACAACTACAGCTTCACTACACTACACTAATTACACAGGACTACACTACAACTACAACTACACTACCTTACACTAGACTTCACTACACTATACCACACTACACTACACAACGCTACACTACACTAATTACACCACACCACGAATACAGCTGCAACTGCACTTGCAAATGCGCTAGTTGCACTACATTACAGCTACAGCTCCACTACATTACACTACACTACACTACACTACACTACAACTACAGCTACAACTGCAACTACAACTGCGCTACACCACACTACATCCAGCAGTTGTGGAAGGTGACCACTGCAACCATTGCAACCACTCCAAAAAGCACAGCTCCAACCACCTGTCGGTCCATCAGTGGATTCGCTCTGCCATCCGTGACTCACAACAACCAATCTCTCCTATAGATGTCCTATTTTGGAAACTTCCGCCACCGCCTTGTGCGGTACTACTGGTTAAGGGTTGGTGATTAATAATGTATTAGTATGTTAATAGGGGTTGTATGAATGTTGATAAACCTGAACCAGTAATACATTAGTAATTATTAATCTACATTAGTTAAGTGTTTTCATATATTCTATTAGTGGCTGTTGGTGATTAAGATTCGCCCCACCTAATAGATCAAAAAAAATTGGGGCTCACCATTGGCTCGGTTGAATTCAGCGAAAACTGGGCCCTGGTCGACCGCGATGGACGATACAACAAAATGAATGACGCCACCGTTTTGTTCCAAGGGATACTTCACTCTAGTAGAAAAACATGAACTTGTATGAATCTTGTTCCAATGTATCAGATGAATACAACGATTCAACCTCATCTTTGTGGTATCTTTGAAGTTGAATAAGATACTTCACTCTAGTAGAGGTGGATGGTGGTAGATTCCACTTTCCAGTGTCCAATTCGCGCGTTAGCCAGAAACGTAATAAAATCAAACCCACCAACCAAATATATAAGCGATCAGAATATAGACATTAATTGAGTTGAATGGAATAAGGTACTTCAGCCCATCAACCATATCTTCCGTAAGCAAATAAACCAATGAATTCCATGAGTGGAAGAAGATTGACTCCCTGGGACAAACCATTTGCCACATGCCGATAGAACTCCCTAGCCTGCCATGATTATCACGATCACCAAGCTCTGAGCGGCGTTTTTCACGGCTTGTTACTGTACTGGATCAGAAAAAATGGCCGCTGTCCCAAATCACGACATGGCACTACTCAGCTGGTTTGCGAACTGCAGGGAGCTGCACTGCTCCTTGAATACAGCCTGTCCATACATGGCTTTGATGTCCGGTTTGTCGCTTCGTAGTAGCATAGCTTTTCAGGCATCGGTCTCAACTGAACTGACGCGATTGCTTGTGAGTGCTGTACGGTACCATGCCCAAAAAACGGCTGCAGTCCAAACCAGTCCCTTAGTTTTTGGTGGCCACCACCAGTTTCTGCGTTTGGTTCATTGGATTGGTTAAAAGGAAAATTGCAACTGGAAACCATGGTTTTTGCCATCAAATACAGGGGTTTCGTGTAAATGTTGCCTTAAACCAATCCAATGATTTATCGTTCTCCACCACTTTCTGAAATCTGAAATCTTTTCACAGGATGGCACTCGCCGAGACGGCTCGATCTTTTAGAATCTTCGAACTTTGTGCGTGTGGCAGCTAGGATAATATTTATCTGTAAGTCTTTTGGAAGTTCAATGAAAACTCGGCACCCATGAACTTTACTTGGATGGTTTGGGCAAAACGTATGTATGGTATGTATGTCAATCCTACTTGGATGTCGAAGTAATTGCAGACTGAGATATAAACCTCTATAATCCTCTATACAACATTTCAGTGCGCAAGTTCTAGAGTTGGACACCAGATCCAAAATTCTTTGCAATCTCAAAACATAAAGCAATCAGGATCCGGTTTGCTACCCCCAATCAGCCATTATGCAGTCAAGAAGTGTCAATGTCAAGGCGCTCCCAAGGTGTACTCCAGGTACCGTTCACGATCCATTGTGAAGAAGCCAAACTCCTGTGACAGTCTAATAACAAAGAAAAATATAGAAGAATGTAGGAAGGCCCCCCTCAAAGAATGTTATAGGCTAACACATAGATTTATGATGGACATACTGTACCTGTGGTTTTGGTTTTATAAACAAATTTAAAACTGGAGTCCCTTCCTTGTGGCTATGTATATTCAAAACTGAAGGACAGGATAGCCATGATATCTATATGAGATCGCTAGAAAAATGTGGTCCAGAAACCAACAGCAAATTTGTCTCCTCAATTTGGTACAGGATGTTGTTCAGGCGTGGAACATGGAGTTCTGGGAAGAAACAAAAGAACTGAATCACAATTTCTGTTGATTCATCTTAGGAAATTCAATAATCGTTGTGCGAAAGACTTTTTGTCTTGGGGGTTATCCTTCATAATTCTGGGTGAATATTGCATTATTCCATAAATATTTCTCTGATAAGGACTTGCTTGGGTAGTTGGACCACCGCCTCCAACAGCGCGTGGGTATTTTAGTGCATTTTTGCTTGCTTCTGTTGAAGTTGATGCGTTGTCTTGGAACTTGCGTCATGTCACCATGGGGTCAGGGGTGGGCGGGTGTGCTAACGACCATCCTGGCAGTTGCGTCTTGAAGATGATGCTACGCTACTGAACGTCTTGGAATTTGCATCATGTCACCAAGGGGTCAGGGGTGGGCGGGTGTGTTAACGTGCCTGGCACTTGCGTCTTGAAGATGATGCTACGCTACAGCACGTTGTCAGGAAAATCGGTAACGCCTGCAACTCCAAACGAGTTCTTTTCAGCATTGAAGAGATTGCTGAAAGCCACGTGACTTCCAAACCCTCAAAAAAAAATCTTTGAACACCTGGGTGCTGGTATTTGTGAAAACACGCAAATCCTATGGGCCCCTATATACAATTGCGAATTGACAGAATTAATTAATGCCATTCAAAAAAACTAATAGTTAGGGGCGGCTAGAAAACACTTTTGAGAAGGAAATTAGATTGGGAACAGCACATGACACATTTTAACCAATGGAACTACGCGTTCGAAAGCTTCTTTGACTTTCGCAAATATTTGCCATTGGAATTACGAACATTCCAAGCACTTGGAACATGACAAATATCATGTCGTACCACAGTCCGATATGGGCCGTGGACCTAGTTACCTGTACATGTAAACGATGGTTTGCAGTCACATTTTGTCATCCTCAGTAATACTGATAATATACTGGGAAGGTATTCGTTCGGACGTGATGATTCCGTCCATCTCAGTTCGCCCGAAGATAACACCACCTTGGACAGCCTGTTGCAATGCGATCTTGACCTCAACCACGCAAGACAGAGCGATAGCCATCAGCGCCATATCTTTTGTCAGAAAGGTAAACGTGAGCTCTGCCAGAATTCACGGTATCTCCGCCGCCAGGCAGGAGGCAAGTCTCTATCTGCGGTCGCTAAAATTCAGCCAGACGATTGGTAAGAACTGTAAGGCTGGAAGGAATCTAAAATTATGGCTAATCCTAGATACCCTGCAAACATTGTTTGTTTAGATTGTTAATATATTGTATACTCTATATATGTATATATCACTATATCTATAATAATAAATAAGACCCGAGCTACACATACCCAAGAGGAACAAATGGAGGTTTCCCAAATTAAATTAGATACCCCAAATCATCATAAATCACGTCATAAAGCATCTATTTTAAGAGAACTGTCCATGAAAGAAACTATAAAATATGATGAACCATTCAGCGACAAAGGGGTACCCCCATGGCCATGGAAACCTCCAACAAGGTGGTAGCCCATCAGCTATATAGATATATCACCAACAAAAACCATAGTTCTTAGGGTTAATTATAAACCAACGCTAGCTATCATAAATCAGCTATAAATCCCATTAAGCCCACATTTTCCTATGGTTTCCATAGCCGGGTTTCCTTAGCTATCGAACGGGGGCACCACCTCCAAAGAATCCAAGGCATGGGATTTCAGTCTGATGTCTACCTTTGTTGGTGCCCCAGTTTGTTAGCTGGGAGCCATAGGAAACCAAAACATCGGAAAGAAGCAACGAAATTGGGGATTTATAGCTGATTGGTGATGTGTACGTTCACTATATAAAGATACTATATAGTGGGTCAATTATCATATTTCAAAACCTGAATACTTCGGCCGAACTAGTTGATGGATACCCTCCAGTAAACATACAAAGACCCTGCCAGATAGGGGGTGGAAGATTAGTTTCCACTAAAAATTGGTGATTTTCAGGCTCTATATATGTTATAATTTACTAGAGGGTAATGGGCAAACGATGGCAAAGCCAAAAACATCAGCACCCCATGGCCATCCCCTGGGAGTCCGGGAGCTTTTGTTTTTTAACGTAAAATCGCCGGTGCGGCGACGTGCCTATTAAACGATTATTGTCCATAGCTATATTAGATTGCCAGAGGGTAAGGGCGATTGTGGCAGAAAGAGGTAACTGTACTTGCGGATTTTTATTCCCGAGAGCGTCTGAGCGCAGGGTTCTTCCAATAGTGGGGGTCTGTAAAACATCTTCTCATCTTCACATCTTCTCTCACATCTGCTCATCTTCACATCTTCTCTCACATCTTCTCTCACATCTGCTCATCTTCGCATCTTCTCTCGCATCTGCTCATCTTCACATCTTCTCTCACATCTGCTCATCTTCACATCTGCTCTCTTCACATCTTCTCTCACATCTTCTCTCACATCTTCTCATCTTCACATCTGCTCATCTTCACTGCTCATCTTCTCTCACATCTTCTCTCACATCTTCTCTCACATCTGCTCATCTTCAAATCTTCTCTCACATCTTCTCTCACATCTTCTCTCATCTGCTCATCTTTCTTCATATCTTCTCTCACATCTTCTCTCACATCTTCTCTCACATCTGCTCATCTTCACATCTGCTCATCTTCACATTTGCTCATCTTCACATCTTCTCTAACATCTTCTCTCACATCTGCTCATCTTCACATCTTCTCTCACATCTGCTCATCTTCACATCTTCTCTCACATCTGCTCATCTTCACATCTGCTCATCTTCACACCTTCTCTCACATCTTCTCATCTTCACATCTGCTCATCTTCACATCTTCTCTCACATCTCTCTCACATCTTCTCTCACATCTGCTCATCTTCACATCTTCTCTCACATCTTCTCTCACATCTTCTCTCACATCTGCTCATCTTCACATCTTCTCTCCTTTCTCTCTCCCTTTTCTCTCTCTCGCCTTCTTTACCTCTTTCTCTCGCCTTCTTTTTATCTTTCTCTCTTAAGGCCGAGGGTGGTGCCGGCGGCGAGTCACGAAACGTCAACCTTTTCGCACGAAATGAGGGTCGATCGTCAAAAACTGAGGAAAAATTGCGATTTTACTTGTCCCCGAGCAACCCTTTCGCACGAAATGAGGGTCGATCGTCAAAAACTGAGGAAAAATGCGATTTTACTTGCCCCCGAGCAACCCTTTCGCACGAAATGAGGGTCGATCGTCAAAAACTGAGGAAAAATTGCGATTTTACTTGTCCTGGAGCAACCCTTTCGCACGAAATGAGGTCGATCGTCAAAAACTGAGGAAAAATTGCGATTTTACTTGCCCCCGAGCAACCCTTTCGCACGAAATGAGGGTCGATCGTCAAAAACTGAGGAAAAATTGCGATTTTACTTGTCCCGGAGCAACCCTTTCGCACGAAATGAGAGTCGATCGTCAAAAACTGAGGAAAAATTGCGATTTTACTTGTCCCGGAGCAACCCTTTCGCACGAAATGAGGGTCGATCGTCAAAAACTGAGGAAAAATTGCGATTTTACTTGCCCCCGGAGCAACCCTTTCGCACGAAATGAGGGTCGATTGTCAAAAACTGAGGAAAAATTGCGATTTTACTTGTGCCGTACTTGTCTGTGTGTAAAAGCGTCTGTGTGTAAAAGCGTCTGTGTGTAAAAGCGTCTGTGTGTAAAAGCTTCTGTGTGTAAAAGCCTTTGTGTGTAAAAGCGTCTGTGTGTCAAAGCGTCTGTGTGTAAAAGCATCTGTGTGTCAAAGCGTCTGTGCGTAAAAGCATCTGTGTAAAAGCGTCTGTGTGTAAAAGCGTCTGTGTGTAAAAGCGTCTGTGTGTAAAAGCTTCTGTGTGTAAAAGCCTCTGTGTGTAAACGGGTCTGTGTGTTAAAGCGTCTGTGTGTAAAAGCGTCTGTGTGTAAAAGCGTCTGTGTGTAAAAGCGCTTGTGTGTAAAAGCGTCTGTGTGTAAAAGTCTCTGTGTGTAAAAGCGTCTGTGTAGCCTGTGTGTAAAAAGCGTCTGTGTGTAAAAGCGTCTGTGTGCAAAAGCGTCTGTGTGCAAAAGCGTCTGTGTGCAAAAGCGTGTGTGTGTAAAAGCCTCTGTGTGTAAAAGCGTCTGTGTGTAAAAGCGTCTGTGTGTGTAAAAGTCTCTGTGTGTAAAAGTGTTTGGGTGTAAAAGTCTCTGTATGCAAAATCGTCTGTGTAAAAGTCTCTGTGTGTAAAAGTGTTTGGGTGTAAAAGTCTCTGTGTGCAAAATCGTCTGTGTGTAAAAGCGTCTGTGTGTAAAAGTCTCTGTGTGCAAAAGCGTCTGTCTGTAAAAAGTTCTGTGTATGAAAAACTTTACAAAAATACAATGCAAACTATTGTCTTGTACTAGTCATATATTGTCTTGATACTACTCTTCTCGTCTGCCTATAATACATCTTTATCGTATTATCTTGTAATATAGTGTCTCCATACTAACAACAGAAGACTCTGCTCCTCTACGCTCTCGGGCCATCCGTCGTCTAGTTTTTACTTACACACCTATTGGGCATGTGTTTTGATTGTTTGTACTGGCAAATCTACTGGCAGTTCACTGACACTTCTGCTGGGACGTCTTCTGACAGTGTGCACTGACATGTCCGCTTGCATTTCGACATACATGATGGCATCTATTCTGACTAAAAGTCCTTCAAAAGATTAAAGCATGAAAGTACCCAACGGCCACAACGGGGGGTGGTTTTCCCACCATGGCGGTGTTTTGCCACGCCACAGGCCCCCCTTGGGGTCCTGCAAGAAGGACGAGTCAGAGCTTTTGATAAATCGTTTCCGGGCTTGCACGAAACCTGAAGGCTACGAAACGGCTGGGAGAGTGAGAAAGGGTGTGTGCAAACAGGGGTTCCCTCAGGTATAAATCGTTCATACGGAAAAGTATGGGTTACCCCAGGTATAAATTGGTTTGCAAGCCTATCGAACTATAGATATATTCACCATACATCCTAGTTATCCTATCAATGACCTAATAAAACTGGGTTGTCTAGTTCCGTTCGGGTTTGAAATTTTAATCTATACAGAAGTGGCTACTTGGATGTTGCCTAAAACTGTGTAGGAAATGGGATGTGGGGCCCCAGTAGCTGGGATGTATCCTGCTATTTTTTTGATGATGCATGGATTCAAGTTGAAGTGGCTGCTGACAAATTGACATTCAGGGAATATCAAGGAACTCTATGTGTTTATGTGCGTTCCTTGAAAACAGGTCTGCCATCCAGTCCACAAACACATTTTGAAGCCTTCCAGTCATGCATATCATCCATGTTATCATGTGAGACATTGATTCCTGAAGTGACCCACATGTATAGATGTATAGGCGAATTTTCCCATGAATCTGTGTAAAACATAGCAATTCCCAATCCTGAACAAAAATGAACCATTTTGGGACAGTTGCCCCAATGTTACCTACTAGTAATGTTGATATCTCGCAGGGTATCCCTATTATCACTAGAACTTACTCAACCGTTGGTTGTTAAACGCGATAAGCACCCATGTTCCCATGAAAATCATGAAATCCCAATCAATCCTATGATCTTTACTATTTTTACCCCTTGGCATGGGTTTTCTCATGCTTTCTCTCCACCCAAAGCACTGTGACCGCTCAGCCGAAAGACAACGCAGCAAGAGGCAAAAACATCCACCACCAACCTTGGAAAAACTTTGGTTCAAGCGCGGCTTCGATGAGGCTTGAAACCAGTCAGTTTGTCCCATCCTGGAGATAGAATATACGAGAATAGATATTTTAGCAAAAACTCATCACAGAATCACAAAGATGCGATTAAAACATGAGAATATTGTAGACTGAACTTGTGATATTCTATTTACTTTTACATAGACACACACGATGAATTTCGTTGGTGGATTGACCACAAGGAAACAAACATACAGGGATGTCCACACTGAGGGGTTCTTACAGGCGAGTGCTTGATCAGGGTGCTCCAGCTGGGCCACGGCATTTTTCTTGTAAATTTCTGTATAAAGTGGCCGTTGCGACATGTTGACATGCATTTCGACTGCGCAGGCTCGCACAAAGTGACATTCCACGTTCTGGGCTCAAGTTGGGGCTCGGCATTTTTCCTGTAAATTTCCGTCTAAAGTGGCTCTTGTGAAATATTGAAGTGCATTTCAATTCTTTTCCATTCTTTCCATTTTTCTTACAATTCTTTTCAATGTCTTTTCAATTCTTTCCATTTTTTCTTACAATTCTTTTCAATTTCTTATCAATTCTTTTCAATTCTGTTCAATTCTGTCCATTTTTTCTTACAATTCTTTTCAATTCTGTTCAATTCTTTCCATTTTTTCTTACAATTATTTTCAATTCTTTGCATTTTTACAATTCTTTTCATTTTTTTCAATTCTTTCCATTTTTCTTACAATTCTTTTCAATTCTTTCAATTTTTCTTACAACTCTTGTCAATTCTTTTCAATTCTTTCCATTTGTTCTACAATTCTTTTCAATTCTTTGCATTTTTACAATTCTTTTCATTTTTTTGTCAATTCTTTCCATTTTTCTTACAATTCTTTTCAATTCTTTCAATTTTTCTTACAATTCTTGTCAATTCTTTTCAATTCTTTCCATTTGTTCTACAATTCTTTTCAATTCTTTCCAATTCTTCTGTCAATTCCAAAGAATTGTCCAAAAATAGAAGAATATGAAAAGAATTGCCAGAAAAGAGGAATTGCCGAAAACTTTTGAGAATTGACGAAAAAGAATAGAAATAGATTTCTATTGTTGTACTCCACAAGCGGCTTCTAAAAAACAGGTAATTAAAAATCAGCTATGGTGCCCAAAAAAATTGCATTTTTGGCTACCGCCCCCTTCACCGCCCAAAGGCGGTCAGCCCTCTGATCTCCTTCACCACTCTGAAGAATACGACACCGAAGACGCCTCTTCAGCTCCACAAGGTCTGTGCTCAAGGGGGGGCTCGGCCCCGCCAGACCACCATAGCGGGCGCCCCCCCTGCACAGAACCAATCCCAAATTGCCCCCCCATGGTCAGCAGACCTTGGCGATGGCTGGCAAGAACCCCTCGCCTCTTCTCTTGGTCCTGCTTCTGAGCCCAGGGCTGCTCGGAAAACCCTTCCGCACATGAAGGCAACAAAGACAAGCAACTGCAGTTCGCTTGCAACCATCGCCGTGAGATTTGTGCTGCCACTGCGAGAAGAAAACAATAGGGATATCCAAGTAAAGGGACAAAGGTGGACTGTGGACACCTTAACGGCCAGCCATATATACATATCATATCATATATATATATGTATATGCACAAATACATATATATATATATATACATATATATTCACTTATATATATATATATTTACATAAATATATATACATATATGAATATACATATCTATACATATATATATATGTGAATATACATATATATATGTATATATATATACATGACATATATATATATATTACTTGTTTCAGTGTCCGGAGTCCAGATGTGGCACAGGCCCGCACAAAGTGTAGTTCTAGGTTCTGGGCCGCGGTCTAATTTCCGTATAAAGTGGCTCCTCTGAAATGTTGAAGTGCATTTGGACTGCGCAGGTTCGCACAAAGTGTGGTCCTAGGTCTTGGGATCGGTCCTCCTCCTCAATATCATCATCCCCCACATCATCATCTCCCTCCTCCTCAACATCATCATCTTCCTCCCCCTTCACATCATCATCCTCAATTTCATAATCCTCAATGTCATCATATCATCCTCCACCAAACCTTCCGCAACATCATCCTCCTCCACATCATCTTCCGCAACATTATCACCCTTTTCATCATCATCCTCCTCAACATCATGATCTTCCTCCTTCTCAACATCATCATCCTGCACCTTGCCCTCCTCCACTTCATCTTCCGCATTAACATCATCATCCTCATCATCCTCATCCTCCACAACATCACCATCCTCATCCTCATCCTCCTCAACATCATCATCCTCCACATCATCTTCCTGCACCTCATCATCCTCCACACCAGCATCCTCAACATCATCGTCCGCAACATCATCATCGTCATCGTCATCGTCATCGTCGTCATCATCATCATCATCACCATCACCATCATCATCATCATCACCATCATCATCGACATGATCATACATTATCCTCCCACACTGTTTGGGGTCTCTTGCTGGGATAGTTTTTTTGAGAGACCGAACGAGTTTGCAAAAGTATGGCAAGGGTAGGGGTTTCTGTGAGATTGAAAGTAAATCCGTTTGCTTTCGAATGAAAAAACAGGGATTTGGGATTTCACTGGCCATTGTGAAAATGATCCATGTGGTATACTGTCAACGCCGGATTAATACACCATGGTTTACTAATTAGGGGAGTACTCCCCAAATAGTGATAATCTGATGCCCAGATGGTACCCTGCAATTAAACAGCCTAGGGGGTTATTAATCCAGCGTTGATCATTACTCTTGCCCTTGAATGGCACCTCAACTTGATCTTCTGATTCAAGACCTATTTGTACTTTGCACAGCGTAGCCTGGTACCAGACGGGTTTGAGCAGAACAACTCCTAGTGGCATCTTCACCTATCCAAAAAAATGGCTTCTATACTTGGAGGTGTAGTTGACATTACTTTTATGGGTATGACCATGGTGAACAAAACCCCAATAAGTTGGTATATAGCCCACATAACTATGGTAATTATACTATTATATATATATTATTATTATATATATATATTATATTATAGATATGTATATATTAGATTTCCACTTAATTACATATAGCTGGAACTGCACTTCCAGGTAGTTGAACCTTGACTTGCACAAAAGAAATTCAACCAGATTTTACAGCGTTTCCCCAGTTTCACCGTGCACTGTAATGCTGCATCTGGGTATCCATACGAAGGACATCAAAATCCAGCCCGTCTGCATCCAAACAGATTGAGTCCTTGGCTTAGCACATCTGCACCCTAGGGAGAAACGCCTCGCCGCCTCGTCTGACGACCTGGAAGTTTCTTTTTTTCTGCAGAAAAAGTAGACACAGAGTTCTTTTGCTAAGAGCACACATATGAAACAAACATTGTGGGCAAACCCTCTCGCAAAGATGGGTTTCAATTTGGGGACCCAAAACTCCAGAAATTCCGACATGGGACCGAAGATGTGGCCATTTCCTATGGATCAGGAATCATTAGGGATCAAAAAAACCCATTTCTCTGTTTGAAACCACCCATGCCAGGTCTTAAAGGAAAATGGTTCCCTGAAGATCCTGCTAATTACCCTCTGGTAAACTAACATAACTATGGAAAATCACCATGTTTAATGGGAAATTCCACTATAAATGGTCATTTTCAATATAGCTATGTTAAATTACCAGAGAGTATTGTTCATCTTGGATTCGGTAAAACATTACGTGGCCTGGTCCTAATTCTCGGTGCTCAAAGTTTCTTCTTTCTCGGGTGCTCAAGCCTTGTACTAATGGACATATCAAATTAATGTTTCATGTATCTAACCATCCGCTTCTGGAGCATATCATTTTGATCGGTCCATACCATTTGTTTGGTGGTCTCTGGTTTTAATCATTTACTGGTTGAGCCGACCCCTACATTGTCCCTACATTCAACCACCCCGTCTATTGGTTAAACCATTACTTTTGGGCAAGAACCCCAAACGTCACTGCTTAACGAATAGTGATGGCATATCCAATTTCATAAGCAGAATTGAAATTGGTTCCTTGATCTTTCTTGTTGGGTTACCCAAATAACAATCAACAATACATAAACATCTGTAATTTATAATAGTAACCACTGATTCATAACTGTCATAACTAATGATCATTGACAATAAACATCATAACATCTATATTACAATAGTACTCATTGATTCATAAAACTAGTCATCATTGACGATAAGCATATGGTTTTCTGGTCATATCCATGCGTCGGATCAAGGCTGATGACGAACTCTTCATCACCTGAGCTGCCAGGGATTCGTTTTTTGGGGTTGAACAGGCTAGCCAAAAATCAATGGACATGCAGATTTTGAACCCTAAAAAATAGTCTTTTTGTATGTTTTCCTGATTTATATTCTAGAATAGTTGGATATATGATATATGGAACTACCTAGTTTACCTAAGGTTACCAACGTTACAACCTGGACCCTGCACAGATGGGGATTTCACCAAGCCAATATAATCAGGGACCCCTGAAGACTAACATCAAACCATTCAAAGTAGGGGAAAATAACTTTTGAATGGCAAGTAAGGAAATCTGACATAGAATTACCATAGAATTACCAGACATTGCGAATTACCAGACATTGCAAGATCAAAAAAACTTTGCAATGCCTCTGGTAATTCTATGTCAGATTTCCTTAGATTTCCAGGGTATATTCCAGCACTTCATAGGATCTCTCGGCCTGCTCCATGTATGGAATATGTACCTGGTTGGTGGTATACCTACCCCTCCAAAAAATGTGAAAGTCAAATGGGATTATTGTTCAAAATATATGGGACAAACATATATAAAATGTTCCAAACCACCAACCAGGTACAGTTCTTGTCCAATATTTCATACCTTGCAAAAAATGTTAGATTCTTCGCTGGTGAGTTAGTAGATAATCCCATGTACCAACAGACTATTTTGGATGAGTTTCTACCCATCTCAGATTGACCGATTGAGTTGAAATCAGTTGAGTCATTTTGGACCTGACATCCTGAGTATGGCAACTGAGACTGATCATTTTGAGTCATTTTGAGTCATTTTTGACATCCGGATCCTCTATGCCCAGTTGCTTCCAGAGTATGGCAACGGATACGGCCCGCGAACGGTGGGGCACAGGTTGTACCTTTGGACGGGAGCGAAGCCGCGAAGCCACATGGCTGACTGGGGAGTCCTACAGTCATGACCCTTTAAATACCAGTTATTTCAGTACTGAAATAACTCCATTTATGAGAGGTTTTTTATCCCATAGAAATAACCAGTTATAACTAATAAATGGCCATAACTGTAAGTGTTCGTGAACAAATACGGTATAATCATGTATATATAATCTAGAAATGGTGATGTTCCATTGCTTAAATTGCTGGGTGATGTTTAATACTTTGT
>CAMXCT020002696.1:45000-89779 GCA_947184155.2 Cladocopium goreaui
CCTTGCTGCCATTGCAAAACTCTTTAATTAGGCGTAGGCCAAAAATAAGATGAGCAAGATCAGAAGTATAGCTAAAACCCCTGGTAGTCCGGAAGCCACTGGGCTGTGGCACGTATAGCCTCGCATGGTGTTATACTAACCCACAAAAATTAGCCAAACATATGCCAAACATTAGGTCGTCGTATACTTACTGGTGCTTAGCAGGGAATGAGGAAATGATCCACAATCACTAGTAATTATCATCCCAGCAACCCCCATTCCCATCCATTCCCTACGTTTAGCACCAGTAAGGTATACGAATGACTTTCCTAAAGAAACCACAGCTGGTTCGTTTCGTCCACATCCGCCTGCGCTCGTTGTGGTTCCGGCGATGCTTCCGGTGGTGGTTTCCATTATGACCTGCAGCAGGTCGCAGTGGAAACGAAACGCCAACTGCACGGAGAAAATGTCCCGTTGGTACAGGTATAGCCTTGAACACATGGGAAAATGATGGGACATTACTAAATACTGTGATTATAACTGGCTTATTTCATGATATACCAGTAGTACCGCACAAGGCGGTGGCGGAAGTTTCAAAAATAGGAAACCTATAGGAGAGATTGGTTGTTGTGAATCAGGGATGGCAGAGCGAATCCACTGATGGACCGAAAGGTGCTTGAGGTCTCCTCTCTTTCTCTGTCTTTCTCTGACTATCTACCCACCTACCAACCTATCTTCTATGTATCTAACTACCTATCTACCTATCTACCTATCTACCAATCTACCAATCTACCTATCTATCTATCTGTCTGTCTGTCTGTCTGTCTGCCTGTCTGTCTGTCTGTCTATCTGTCCACCTGTCTATCTGTGGCGCAGTGTCTTTCAGAGTAATGTAGTGTAGTGTAATGTAGTGTAGTGTAGTGGAGTGTAGTGTAGTGTAATGTAGTGTAGTGTAATATAGTGCGGTGTAGTGTAATTTAGTGTAGTGGAGTGTAGTGGCGTGTAGTGGAGTGTAGTTGTGTAGTTGTGTAGTTGTGTAGCTGTAGTGTTGCGTAATGTAGTGTAGTGTAGTGCAGTGCAGTGTAGTGGGGTGTAGTGTAGTGTAATGTAGTGTAGTGAAGCGAAGCGACATCTGAACCTGCAAAAGTGGTCCGAAACCCTTTTTTTTTAACATTTTGACTTCAAAATGTGCTTCGCGCCACAACAGCGTGCACTTCAAAATGTGCTTCGCGCCACAACGGCGTGCACTTTTTCGACATCTGAACTTCCAAAAGTGGTCCGATAATGGTGTGTTTTGTACATTTTGACTTGGAAATGTGCTGCGCGCCACAACGGCGTGCACTTTTTCGACATCTCAACTTCCAAAAGTGGTCCGAGGCTGAGGTGTTTTGTACATTTTGACTTGGAAATGTGCTTTGCGCCACAACGGCGAGCACTTTTTCATGTCTCATCTGGCCAGCCGGCTCCGCACCCGCCGCTTTAGCGAGCCTACTTTTCGACCCTCCGAAGCCACAAATCATTGGAAAAACACAGTGTTTCGCGACTTTCCTACCTTTTCGCGCATCTGCATCTTCTTTCTTCTGACTCTTTCTCTTCTGATCTTCTCTCTTCTAATCTTTCTCTTCTCTCTGCCTTTGCCCTGCTCTGCTTTTCATCTGTCCATATTGTCGGAAGTTTGACTTCTAAACTTCCTTCGATGACCAACAAGTAAAAGGAGTTATTTCATCCAAGTTCATCCCATTTGTAACTGATTATAGGACCATAACTGTAATCAAACATGCCTGGATCGAGCAAAAGGGAAGATGTTTCCAGCCATGGAGCTGGTTGCGAACGATGAGTGTAATGTTGAAATGACGTAACCAAACGGATGGTTCTATGAGCAAACCCCGCCACTGATTGACAGGTTGGAAACCCGGGACTTATGGGGAAAAAAACATCTATATATATATATACTATCCTGGAAATATGCGTTCTAACTTTTGGGGGGTTATTAATTATATTCAATTGTACTGTTTAAATAGGTTATAGCCGATTTTGGATGTTGCTTAAGAGTTTCTGAGAGATTAGTTGTTTGAAACGTCTTCTAAGATTTTGGGTCCCCACCGAGAAATCCAAAACTGCCCATGTTGAAAGTGCAGAGCTAACGATTGCGAATATCCATCTTGAGTGAACAAATGATACTGCATGTTACACTATGATACATTATACAGCATCATGTTTTGACCTGATCATTGCAGGTCAAAAATCCAAAGCAATAGCACCTTGCTCTCATGGCACTTTGGGAGTTGAAGAAGAGAACATACAATGTGGGGCCCCTTAGTTATAAGTTGGTTTATAAACCCCATTAACTATAGTTGTAAGTATCATAAACCATAGTTATTGGAATTATTTGCACCAACTTAGCTATCTTGGAGGCCCCACAAACCGTAGGTTGGATGTTTTGATAATTTTCTACGGCGCCAACTTAGGCGCCCGGTTCAACCCCAACCTCGGTAGCCGAGCCATTGGTGGAGTGCTTGGATGGCCTATGGCCGGACGTGGGACGCAGTTAGGAGCAGGTGATGAAGTAGAGACAATGAAGATGGAAAATGATGGAAATAAGATGTAGATGTTGATGATGTATGTTATGTAAATGAAGTCAAAAGTTGAACTTGGCAGTAGGTCTTTGGGAAAAAAACATGCGTAAGTGCTTTTGGGAAAAACGATGCTCCAAGAAAATGGTGATTTTGAACCGCAAAAATGATGATTTCATCAATATAGGGACCAACAAGGATGGAGGTGTCAGATACAACAAATCTGTGGTAGGAACAGGTGAGCAGCTGCACAAAATAGGGGATGTAACCAACAACCCTGTGGGTAAATTGTGATTGAAGTTGATTGAACCAGAAGGAACAAAGATCTGAATGATCTGAATGGTGTTGTCAGTTGCTCAAGATCCTGTGCAATTTCTGGTCAGACCGGGCAGTTTATCTGACCTCGATCCAAGGAGTCTTGGGGCTTCTCGATCTTCATACAAGGATAAGTGATAAGTCACAAGTAAATATGACAACATATGACAACCATCAATCGGTGCAGCTATGCTGAGATATACAAGGTGTACAACCATATCTATGCATGTAAGTCATCTATCAACTTGATATACTCTGGTATTGTTCAGCTATGGAAGCCATGTCCCATCCCATAGATGATGAGAAACAGTTTACCCTCTGGCAAACGTTTACATAGCTAAAATCAACATGTTTAATGGGTAAATCAACGAACTAAATGGCAATTTTCAAGTTCGCAAACTGTTAACTTACCAGAGGGTATATTCCATTAAGTGGATTCCTTTATCCCATTAAACCCCATGGAAAACCCCATTTATAGTAAATTGATAATGATAAATTACCAGAGTGTAGCAATATTAGCAATAAACAAATGGTGACTTTCCCATGATTGACCTTGAAAAAAACGAGAGGCGTTTCCTGAACCATGTTCCACTTGTTCCACTGCCAGGACAACAGGACAGCCTCTCGTCAACCTCCGGCAGATCTGCATGCTCCTGACGGTCGAAGATAGTCCAAGCCGTTGGGGCCCCCACCATGGAAATCGCCATGGAAATCATGTGTTTTGTTCAAGCGAACAACTGAAATTGCATGAAGCAACCAGTCGTTCTAGCCTACATAACATGTATTCAATGTATTTTTATGTTTTTGAATGGTTAAGCTAAGGCCCCTTTATCATCCTTTATCTTTATATAGGTATATTCTGTATGAGTATATGATATTTTAGATGTGCATAGCAACCCAGAAAAAGACAGCTAGATATTTTGCCAGTATTTAAGTTCCGGATGTTGTTTTTCTATCTCTTTTATAGGTTGTGGCTACCACCATCAACGAACGAAAGAACAAGCACCAAGGATTGCAGATACCAAGCGACGCTGGCAGTAGAGTTGCTGGTCCAGTTGCTGTGGTTCTCTACCTGTACGAAGATGTTCCTGTAGAGCCGAGGGATGGGTCAGGTTGCAGATGTTTTACCATATTTGGGGGGAATCAACGTCCATAAATTTCGGCTATTCTAGGGATTTCTAGGGATTTCTAGGGATTTCTAGGGATTTCTAGGGTAGCTAGTACCTAGATGCCAGGGTTTTGACTGCCAGATCAGGGCTGCGTGTTGACCCATAATTTTTGTCGGTGTCGTCCCAATTGCTCAACCGGAACATGGGGGAACCCCCGATCCTAAGTCAAGCACAGTTTGCTAATCCGGGGTTGACATGAATCGGAGTTTTTACCATCAATAAATTTATGGAATTTGGACATGAATCGGAGTGCCAAAGTTTACTTTACATACTAAATACGATGTGAAGGATTGTGAAGGTATGAATAAATTAGACTAGCAAATCCTCATTTCAATTACTAACACCGCAGCATTTCTCGGGCTAGAGACTATAGTTTGGGTCATCCCCCAGCCTGCCAGTGGATAGTGAAGATTTTCTCGGGACACACTGATGGCCAGGGATGGCCCCTCTTGAGAATGGAACTCACGCAGCCATCAATCCTTCCTTGGGATTTTCACCAAACAAATATGTCAAAGTGTCTGCAATGAGGCATACCCTCTGGTAAACGTTTACATAGCTATTGAAAATTGCCATTTAGTTCGTGGATTTACCCATTAAAAATTGTGATTTTCCATGGTTATAAACGTTTACCGGAGGGTACTCCCAAAAAGACTCTTTAGGGGAAGATGATGATTTAACAAGGAGAAACCTATATGGATCTAACCAACCAGCATGGGGGATTGCTCAACTGTCAGAGGGACAGTTGAAACTCCAGTGGAAAATCTAAGAATCAATCGATTGGCAAGGGAAAACAGGAAATCATGGATTTGAAAACACTAAATATAGGATTTTCTTGCACAATTTCCCATCGTCCAATTCATTCTGGAAAAGACAATTCCAACAGACCCCTAGAATCACTAGAGCATACCCCGTGCGCTCCAAAGGTACGTGAAAAATTCACCGATGATCTTTGGGTTCGTCCCTGGAGTATATACCTATTCGGAAGGATTATCATCATGTGTTTTTCAACATTCCAGGATACAGTAAGTGATAATGATGTTTGACTAATGCTATACCAAATCACTATAACATTCACTAACCTGAAATATGTATGTTTTGCGGTAGTCGCCTCTACTAGTCATCATTCCAGTGACGTCGTAGTGAGGTCGTGATAGTTTATACAGAAAACAAATATAGCACATTAGCACATTTATATAGAATTATATATAGATCTGTTTCCCATGTAGGTTTCATGTTGAAGGGCTTTCACATTTATCAAAAATACATGAAATGTCGAATTCATACCATCTCTCTCAAGGATGTCTTTTCCCCTATGAATTCCATTTTCAGGATTTCCCAGCCATGTTGACACCAGAGGGTAAAACCCATTTCGCCAAAGATCTGCGAGGCATTGAGCCAGGAAGAAAGCTCCTGAGTTCAAAAAAATCTCATGGCTGAAATCTTAGGACAACAAGCATCAAACCAACCAGTTGTAACCAACAAACATGGGGTATGTTTATTCTGTGATTCACCCATAAAGTTCTTTGAAGATTAGCGTTTTTTTAATGGCGAAATCATCTAGGACAGTTAGGATATTAAAAATGGGATATTAATATGTAATCAACATAATTATTCATGGGATTTATCGATTTATAGGATTTTATAGGATAAAATATCTGACTCATAAATATGGGATAATGTGGTTAAAACAATGTCATAAACTAGCCATGGCTGGGAATGTGTTTTTTTTTTGTCGCACCTATGATGATTTTGGGGATGGTTTATGACTGTTTTAACCACGTTAAATTATTAACACAATGTCTTGGTTTTTACTAGCCATATTTTGATGGTTGAAAAACATACCCAAATTTACCATACATAGTTGGTATAAACCATCACATTGCCAATCTTAGATACCCTGCAAAAAATTAAATTCTTTGCTGGTTAGTAGATATTCCCATTAATACCAAAAGACTAAAGGATTAAAGTACCCATGTAAGATTGACCTAGATCAAATATATCAACAATTAATGATATTTGTTCTGTGTGCAAAAACGATCAGCGTTTTTCGCGTTGAAGATGCTGCGGAGCATCAACTGTTCCGCTGAAATAAAGATAGATATCAGACACATCCATGGGAAAAAACCATGGAAAAAAAAAACATGAAAATCAGTGGTTTCTCTCTAGAATCATATCATTTATAGATTGTGGAGTTTCTATGTCTGTGGTTAGTTCGAGGGTAGATTGATTAAACATCCTCCTGTGACTAGCAGGATGCCATTTTTCATATCTAGAAAAAAAAGAAAAAAACATGTGTCCCCCTATCTATCCTTATACGAAAAATGAATGATGAAACATGCAAATTAAAGTTATATTGATGTTATTGATATGATATGATTCCATTCGGCATCATCATGGATCAATCGGAACATAAAATCTCGGTCTTAGGTATGGAACATCATATCTAACACCATCAACCCCCACCAAACTTCTTCAAGGGACCAAGAGAACATGCTGTCCTTGCCAAGGGCCTGCCCATGTTACGGTCACAAGTCGCAGGAATTTTAATGGTTTCACATAGATTTCTGGGATGATCAAGTGGGTTCGTTGGAAAATGGGACCAAGATGGTTTATCAATAATCATAATTCATGATCAAACAGGGCAAGAACATGCCATATAATAGTTACAGTAGGGCTAAATCCTCCATTTTCAGGGGTGCAAACATCATCTCAGCATGTAGGCTTAGCGCTTGAAACATGTTGAAACTATGTGAATGCGGCCTGCTCACCATGTGGCAACCCGAAAACAATCAGGTGCAAACTGAACAATGGGGTTGGAGGGCGATCCTCCTGGGAATGAGCAACATCCGTGTGAAAGTTTCATGCTGGTCGCACAGAAACCATGAAGGTTAAATGAGTTCACTGGTCAGCAAATGAGCCATGGCAAATACCCCTGTCCCATCTCATGAAATAAGTTGGTTGATAGGTAGTTGAAGCTGAACGTATCAGGGTAAAAAATGGCTGAATTAAATTGTCTAAAAAATTGTTAGGGGGGCTCCCTCAAGATTCATTCTGAAAAACTGAATCAGTTGGATTTGAAGTCCAACAAAAAGGAGAAACTGAAGGCAACAGGCGTCAGTTCATCCCGGGATCTTCAACCTATGCAGGTTCATGAAAAAAACATGGCCAATCTTAGATAGCCAACAACAAATGACAATTCTTAGCTGGTGAACGTAGACAATCCCACTGATACCAAAAGACTAAAGGATTAGTTTGTACCCATCCAAGATTGACCACCCGAAAAACATCCACTGATTCCCATTCTATCTCTATATCATAAGATTCTATCAATGGTGTTGTTTTCATCATCCCAGTGATCCAAACGATCCATAAAGAGTCGCCATCCCGCACAAAAACCGCATCGATGCTGCTTAAAATCAAGAAACAACTCAAGCATCATAGGAATGATCACTATGAGATTACTACATTATTATGATGCAAAATTACTATCAAACATCATTATGATATCATCAAATGGATATCATCAAGCATTATAGTAGTAAATGATCATTAATATTACTACATATGACTACTATATCACTGATATCCATGTAATGATCTCCATTGATATTATAATATGTTTTACTATT
This sequence comes from Cladocopium goreaui, assembly GCA_947184155.2. NCBI lineage: Eukaryota > Dinophyceae > Suessiales > Symbiodiniaceae > Cladocopium > Cladocopium goreaui. Next base: position 52,666 of record CAMXCT020002696.1, read on the forward strand.
CATATAATTATAATGATATCCATTTAATGTCAAGCCTGCGAGTCCCACCTGAAGCCCCGCTGGAGAGAGCCACTGCCATGGGGTCACAACGGTCAAGGAGTTTTACGTGGTCAAATTTTGATAGGCCACACAACATATTTTGCTGCTCATGGTTACCCTCTGGTAATTTAACATAGCTATTGAAAATGGCCATTTATAGTGGATTTTCCCATTAAAAATGGTGTTCATTCATTTTCCATTGATCTGGGTAAATTATAATATTTCAGTAACCTGAATAGTTGGGCCATGAATGGGGATGATTTCCCTTATTAACTATGATTCCAGTGAGGTCACAGTGAGGTCGTTATAATTTACCCAGATTGATAGAACAACAACCTAAAGGATTAAACTACCCGTCCAGTTGCTTGGGAATGAACATTCAATATGAAGAAGACATATATTTCTGTCTGACAAGCAAGACTGCAGTGGGTCAAGACCATGTTGAATCTTGCGACCGATTCCAAGAATTCATGTCCATATAAAAATCTTTAGTTCTTGTTTCATTTCAAGCAGTTGTGAAAGACTTTCCTAAGTTTGAAGGGAGATCATGTAGGCAGTACCACGTTCGCACCTTTTGTTATCTTTTGTTGTGTGTGTGTGTGTTGAAGATCTACTTTTGGAAGCTCAAGGACACAATTGTTGGACAGTTCGATATGGCAATGCCTGCGCAATATCTCTGTACCTTCACCAGTTGATAGTGAACTGAATTTCTGAATAGGAAAACGAGCTGCTTGAAGTATGACATACTTTGGATGGTTGCGAAAATCCTGCACCAGTTAATGTGGTTTATCCCATTAGTTATAATTTATAGGGTTTCAACCATCCAAGGTGATGCAGGATTTCTTCCATCCACAGTAGTATGACCCAAATAATATCGGATTGGATAGACTTACCCTGACGTAGGTCTTTCCTCTTCCACACAGCATCCGACAGAAATGCACAAACCGACATCTGTACATGCATGTCCTAGTTTGTGCAAGAGTTCAGGCACAAGTCAAACCCAGAATCCCTAGATGCTATAGCTTCCAACTTCTAACCCTCCTGCCAGTATCCATCACGCTTTGAGTATATGTTTTTAGGTTGACAAGTTGACATAGCAGATCATGCTTGGCAGGTCATTTCATGTACTTAATCTTTCATGCGATTTTTGGGACTACGCTTAAGACTCTAGACCACATGTTACCCATTTGTGAAGTGAGACCTGATTGAAAACCATCACAAAATATCACAAGCAACCTACATGATATATTTTGCATGTATGTGGAGTCACCAGTCATATTCAGTTTCCATTTTACATCGTGCAGTATCCACCAGTTCGATAGCTTAATCCATCATTTCTCGGTGGAGCTTCAGTCTTGGAAACCCTGGACATCAACTTGTCTCCGCTCAGTACATATTTTGGTGTATGGCAAAGTCAAAGATTTATTGTACAAGACTTTGCTGTAAACTATCTGCAAATTTTAGTAATATTTGGTAATTATATATAGTTATAGATATATATATAATATGGGTATGGGTCAAAACCTACTAATCATGTGGTATAAGGGATGACCATCAACCTTGAGGTTCACTGGGGGTACAGGGTTTTGACCCACATCCATATAAAGATGTCAAAATCACATCATGTTGTTAATCAATAAATTATCATAAACTACCATCTGGTTATGACTAACATAGCCATGGAAAATCCCAACCATAAATGGAGGTTTCGTTCGCTGGGAAAATCATCTATTTCTACGGGTCATCTATACCATGGCTATGTTCGTCATAACCAGAGGGTATATTAACTCACCTGCCCACCCGACCCCAAGCCAGTTTCCAGGCTCCGCCAGGGGGGATAGCTTGACCTCGGCCTGAGACTCATCCGCAAAGTCCACGTAGGCATGACCCAGCCTCGCGTCACATTCGGCCAGGGGAAAAATATGGGCAGATCGAACCACAAATTGAAAATGACCATAGAAATAGTGGATTTACCCATAGAAAATGGTGATTTTCCATAGTTTTTTGTATGTTTACCAGAGGGTAATGAATTTCCAATGGCCATGTTTGATGCTGTTTGGTGGTTTTTCGCTACCCCTTTGAAAAATGATGGAGTGAAAGTCAGTTGGGATGATGACATTCCCAATATTTCCCAACTGAATGGAAAAATTGGCAGATACCCTCTGGTAATCCGAGATAAAATGGGATCAACATGGATAACCCTGAAAAATGTTGCTTGGGCTTTAGATAAAATGGGATACCCTCTGGTAATGACTAACATATGATCTGGCTGGAAAATCTCCCATGGAAATAGTGGATTTTCCAGCTAGAATCTTCAAATTGGAACACCCTCTGGTAATGACTAACAGTTTGCGAACTTGAAAATCACCATAGAAATAGTGGATTTACCCATTAAACATGGCCATTGGAAACTCATTACCTTCTGGTAGTTTAACATAACTATGGAAAATCACCATGTTTCATGGGAAAATTCACTATAAATGGCGATTTTCAATAGCTAAGTAAACGTTTACCAGAGGGTAAATTAAATGAGTTTTGATAGTTCTTGTGGCATTCTCCATCTTTTGGATGGGATAACTTATAACATCTTACAACTGGATATCTGAAGTCAAACTCGCCATTATTTTTCCCGGACCAAGTTGATCAATGTTTAACCGTTTTCCATGGATTCTTTGAGGCAACTGATCACCCAGGATCTAGAATCTAGGGTCAAACCTCTACCTCAGGTTGACCTTGACCTGTTTGGGCATTGGAGCTGAGCCGCGACTGGTTTCCCCTTGGTAACCAATGGAGGAAGGCGTACGGATGCGCACGGACTTCTGCAGATCTGCCTTCCATGGACTGCTCAACATAACCAACATGCCTGCGAAATGGCACTGTAGTAATGTTCACAAAGTCCTTCTGTCATGAAGCCACGGCAAGACATGCACACACCGCGGGTATGAAGCCACCGCAGAAACGTCTGATCCTTCAGGGGATCTCGAAAGTTTCAAAACAAACCATGTTCAAGGGATACACCTGCAACTATAGCTACCCACATCACTGCTAGAAACTCTGCACCTCTGGGAAAGTGCTGTCCACGGAGTTTCTGAGCAAGATCAAGCTATGAACAGTCAGAAAACACATCTATAAACCATCAAAACACATATATGCATGTCTATAGAAGAGTGTTTGATAAATGGTGTAAATCATTGTATATCCATACCCACGAAATGCCAACTTTATCCAGTCTTAATAGGGAAAACTCTGACTCTTCAGTGGATGTAGGCTACCCACCAGGTGGTTAGGGCTATACCGAAAACGACACAGCTGGATGATCTGGCTGGAAAATCTCCCATTTATAGTGGATTTTCCAGCTAGAATCTTCCAGTTATATACCCTCTGGTAGTTTAACATAACTATTGAAAATGGTGATTTTCCATAGTTATATTAGTTTACCAGAGGGTAATGAATTTCCAATGGCCATGTTTGACTACATGAGGATTCACCAATTTACTCGGATGCGCGTAGCAGTCCAGTCATGGAGGTATGTTGTCAGTGTCGTTAAAAATCATGGCCAACCTTCAATGCCAAAAATAAAACTGGGACATTGCGATCCTTCATGTGGAGGTGTCCGTTTTCCATGAGTCGGGTACCCCACTCGTTTCATCCAGTCGTCATGGATGACCCAGTCGCTGGATGTATTGAAATCCATGGTGACTTGGGAACCCCCCATTTCAAGAAAGCCCCGTTTTGGTTAGCCTCTGGTAATTTAACATAGCTATTGAAAATGGCCATTTATAGTGAGTTTTCCCATTAAAAATTGTGATTTTCCATAGGTATGTTAGTTTACCAGAGGTAGCTAGCAATTCATCCATTCGCCAACCACCAAGGTCTAACCCAATCGTCACCACTCCGAAACCGCCCCGCAACCATCCTTTCACCGCTGAACTTGTCGATCTTGATACACACCCGTTTCACCTGTCAGTTGGCAAAGGCTGTCAAAGTCCAGGGGTGCAGTTGGGTTTTGGATAGCCATGGTAAGTTTACCCCCATAAGATAGGAGATAACCTCTAACATTGTGATTATAAATTATATATAATGATATTATATATATATAAACATATATATATATATATACATATATATATATACATATATATATATACATAATATATATATATCCACTTTTATATCCACTTATATATCCACTTACAACTGGAACTGCACCCCCCAAGTTTGTTCGCCTAGCAAACACCAACAGATACAGATCTAGCTGTTCATTATAGATGTTCATTCACAGAATTTATGGTTAAATCGGAGGTTTTCGGATAGTTTTTGCCCATGCCCATATACTCCTCAGTTGATATATAATAGTGGTTAATAATGGTTAATATTAATGGTTATTATATGCTTAATGATGGCTAATAATACTCTGGTTTGGTGGTATACCTACCCCTCTGAATAATATGAAAGTCAGTTGGGATGATTATTCCCAATATATTAGGAACAATAAAATATGTTCCAAACCACCACTTTAGTCCCACTTTAGCGCAGACGCAGTCAGGGTCGAGACGCTGACTGCCCCTTGTAAGACAGCAGCCTATGCACATGTTTGCCAAACGTCCATGAAGTGGTCGTCTTTGGACCCAACAGGTACATTTTCCATCACCTTCGATGTTCTATGGAATCCAGTGGCAGAATGCGAAAGAAGCCAGCTATCCACACCGTCCAATCGTTGTTGGCACCACGGTAACGCAAGGCATCCAGTGTGCATCAGTACAGCCCTGGAATGTGGGCGTCCATACCGAAAGGTGATTTTAGTTCCATGGTGCCGAAGACATTCCCGAAGGACCTTGCTAAACCAGCGAGCTCGAACCAAAAAAGAAAAGGCCATCAGGTCAACATGTGGAGTGTGTTTTCCATGTTTCCAGCCATCGTAATTGGTAGGAGCAGATTCCCCACTGAGCATGAAATCCACATATAATTGAAACTGAGAAACCCATCGCAATTCAGCAGTGGAATCATACACTGCCTGCCAGAACCACGACAACACCTGTCGCACAACGTCATCACCGTACCACCTTACCGCCGCCGGAGGTATTGACAGTTGGCCCACTGGTGTCCAATCATCTGGAGTCACCTGCATTGGCACTCCCAAGTCTTCACGTTCACCCTCTTCAACCAAATCACGTGCTCGCAGGACTGCTTTGCTAATAGCAAGCAGTGTAAGCTGAACATCCCTGGAGATTTTCTGGCATGCAAGAGTGGCATTAACATGTTGTCCAAACAATCTCCAAAAGCCAGGTGGCCTCATCCGGTGGGCCGCCATAGCTGTCTGATCGGCAAAAGCATTATGGGTAAAACACCATTCTTCAAGAGGTGAAGACGCTTGAGAAACCTGTTGGTGTGCAGTGACCTTATGAACAACAACCTGGCCTGGCCTAAAGTCATTCAGACACTGAGAAACAAGCCGCCACAAATCAGAGTGAGAGCTGTTGGGCTTCGGTTCATGGCCGTCCAAGATCTTCTGGAGTCTCCGGACAACTGACCCACAATCCGTCCAAACATGCACCTGTTCAGTCTGAAGGCGTGCAATGCACAGCGACCTCCAAATGGCAAAAATCTCAGCACGGTAAGAGCTTTGCAACAGACCTGGCAGCGGTCCCATATCCAGCACTTGACACAAAGCAGGCTGCCTGGGATCGGCAGCTGTCACACTCCATGCAGCCACACGACACGAGGGAAATGCTTGATTCAAACAGCTTCCATCTGTGAAAACGTGGAATTCATGATCACTGGGTACACACGGCTCAGCAACTGGGATGACTAACTGGGCAAGAGTGCTATTCCATTCTAGCAACGTGTGAGGACGCAAACTCCAACCATACCCTGTCAAAAACTCTGGCGCAGAAGGCAACAGGGCCCAAGTATCAGGAGAGACTGAGGCCCTCTCCTTACTGAATTGTTCACATTCCCAAAATCGATGATATCTACTGTCAGAACGCATGCAGTACGGGCACAGGTCAGTTCCATCTTCCTGACAATGGACTTTGGCATCCTGGGTAATATGGCAACCATTCAAACATTTCATGAAAATGTCACGATCCTCGCTACCCAAAGATCGGAGGAAGGATCTCGTCAACCACGTCAGCATGTTGAAGGTCTCTAAAGCCCGGCCTATGAGAAACCTGCTGAGCAACCACCATCTGCCATGCCCACTGCGCACGCACCACAATTTCTGTCATACAAGCATCAAAAAGTGAAAACTTGCCAAGGAAATCATGAATCAAACCCTTCCCATCAACATGCCAGCCAAGAATTTGCAATCGATTGAGAAGCGTCATGGTGACAGTGTTCGACGGCAAAACCCCTGACTCAGTCACCACCCTACGCAAGGCATTTGTCACCTGCAAAGCATCTCCACAATCTCTAGCACATCGGATAGACTGGATGGTCGCCCAAAATTGGGGGTCGACCAAAGAGTGTTCAACCAGCCCCAACTGTATCCAAGCATTGGAACCAGCACCATCCATGTCCAACCCTTTCATTGCACCAGTTCTTAACTTGTGGAAGGCTGCATCACTCAAGCCAGTAGATGCAACTGCATGAAGGGCTCTTGGCCACGCAGCTACAAGCACCGCCCGAATTTTAGTGACATAGTTGCATGCAGATACTCGCATTTTTGCCCAAAGGTCAGACATCCCCTGCACCCGATCCATCAAAAAGGCATTAGTGTGTTTCCTTGACATCTGCACATGAGCCCCAAGGTTCTTTGCAGCCAAAACCACTCTAAACCCAGCCTGCTTCAATGTACTGCGTCCTTCTGCGGTCAACGACCAAGCAAAGGTTTTCTTCATGTCAAGCTTCAAATCTACAGCATCAACAAAAGCATCCAAACATCGTTTGACACCAGACAGCATGGTACTGCTTGGGCAAATTAACTGCCAATCGTCCACATACGAAATGGGAGTGCACATGGGGAAAAAGACTCTATGCCATGTATGAAATGCCGTGTCGATGAGAAGCATTGCAATACAGCTAAGACCACATCCTTCAGGAAAACCAGTCACACTGGGAATGCCTTCAGTCAGGGAGCCCCTCAGCAAAAAGCGACGCTTCATTTTTGTAACAGCCCCAGCCCATGCAACCAGTAAGTGTCCAGGCAGACCCATGTGAGCAGCTATCTCGAACACAACAAGCCGTGGCAACATGTTGAAGGCCTTTTGCAAGTCTGCCACCATACCTGAAAGGTCAATGGAGTGCTGGAATGAGTGCTCTATGCACCATAACAGTTTGGCCCATACCTGAGCGGCATAACAGCCTGGCCGGCTCCCATAGAGGCTGTCTGGCAAATGTGTTTCAAGTGCCTGCAGTGCTTTGCGTGCATGAAACGAGCTCCAAACCCTGTACAATAAACTAAAGATTGTGATCGGTCTGAAATCCACAGGTGAGCCAGGAGAAGGCACCTTTGCAAGGCTAACCACCTTACCATGCACTAATTGATCGGGCCAGTCACCTGTTCTCTCAGATTCACAAAACATGTCACAAAAGGCCTGGAGTACCTGGGCTGGCATGCTACGCAAATCGGTCAGGGTCACCCCATCCAAGCCATGCGAAGTGGATCTCTTCTTTTGCTGGATGATCTGTCGCATGTCACCCACATCCATAGAAGGCCAATAAAAACTCCCTGGGGGGAGATGATTACGTGCAAATTCAACAATGACTTCCCACCTTGTCGCAGGGACCTCAGCATGCCTCATCCACTTGTCTTTCCAAACTTGCACAAAAGCCTGTTCAAGCCCATCATGGCGGCCAACATACTTTGTTTGGTTCACAATGGCACCGGGGGCAACTTGGGAAGCATCTTCAACCCACAGCGCATCCTCTTCATGGTGAATCACCTGCATCGGCAGCCCCCCACAAGAAATGACCAAATCAGAAGCAAACTCACATGGTCTATCCAAGGTGATTTGACCTGTTACAACATCGACATCTTCGACCTTGGCCCGGATAGGTTGCAGCAAAACGTCAACCCCTGGTACCTGAGATGGTCGGATGTCAGAGAAAACCAAGTTTGGATTCATGTCACGGCGAAACCGCGCATAGTGCCTGGATTGCTGTTTCAACAGAAGCTCAAACTTCCGCACAGCAGCCACCAAAGAATCAAACATACCTCGTGCAATCTCTGGAGAAGGCGGGTATTCTGGGCAGCAAACCGGGGCATCAGAGGTCTTGAACTGACACTCTTCCCACCAGGAAGCAAAATCCGGGGCAAATCCTTTTGCATGAAGAACTGCACTCCACGTTTCAACCTTGGGGATGCCCAAAGACTTCTGGCTAGAGACAAGTCGAACATACGCTTGAAGCCGCCGTGTCTGGCGCACCCATTGAGCCAAACGAACTGAAGGGCCAAAGTATTCTGGCTGGAACTCACCCTGACGCCCTTTCTTGATTGGTGAAATTCCTTGCGCAGACCTCTTTTGAGGCTTCAGCTGGCAGGCACGTCCCAACATGGCTTTAGCAACAGGCTTGGAGCTGTGACGCTTGGCATCATGTTCAATGGCAGCCCAAAGGTGGCTGTAGCCCGCAGTCATATCACCTTGGCCAACCCACACAACCTCAGAGGCAAAGGAGTCAGGCCATGGAAAGGCATGAGGCGTCGGCCATACCCACATTGGCTGAGCTTGGGCTAGGGGTCTGAATTTCCCAACCACAACAGCGTGGTCTGGCCAAACATCTTCCATGATCTGGACATCAAGCAACAGTTCCTGCAGCTCAGGCGACAGGTACAAGAAATCTTTCCGTGTTTTCCCCTTGCAAGTGGATTTGATAGGGGTGCCCCACATGTCAAGGGCAACATCCTGGATATCTCGAAAGCCCGCTCGCCGGAGCAGGTCAAAGGCAGGCAAGGTGTCCTGTTCAACATTCCAATCTCCTGAAATGAAACGGGGTCCTACACTCAAATTGCAAATGTGAGCGGCCACATGATGCAGAATATACTCATTGTTTTTCAGGCAAGAGGGATGCTGATGACTGTTTGGTTCACCATAGACAACTGCACCTGTAATCCATGAATCCCCCGAAAGGGTGGCAAAAAGCATCGCACGACCCGAGTCCAAAACAGGCAAGGGCAAGGAACACGGTATACTTCTTGCAGGCAATTTGGATAACACCCCAACTCCTTTCCATGAGGTCTGAGAAAGCAAACTTTTCTGAACCGAGGTTTGATCTGTCAGGATATACTTGTGGGCAGAGTTGGCCGCAAACAGTCCAGCTTTGAATCGTGAGACATCTTTCCCAAAGAAATGAGTTTCAGCAACCGTCCACACATCGCCAAATGCAAGATGCGTTTGGAAGAATTGCGCTTTGTTCCTCAACCCTGACGGGTTAAAGGTCCCCAATGTAAATCCGTCCTCAAAATGGGTTGGTCCAGGGTTTGAGGCTTCCCCGATAGGAAACATACCAATCAAAAACAAAACCACCAAAGCACGTGGGCATTTCACACGGCACCAATCACCCGTGCATCTGTAGGCAGCAAACATACCCAAAGCCATGGGGATAAGGATCCAAAGGCACCAAAACCACGCAAAGGCAAACCAGAGGGGCAAGAGCAAAAGGCCCCTGACACCAACGTGCAGCAAGGTCGTGGATCCCTCCCCGTCCTGTCATTCCATGCTGTCGTCATCACGCGGTCGCTTCGCAAGTAAGTTGCGAATCTGACTCATCTGCGATTCGAACATCGCCTGGACACTCTGCGTTTGGTTCTCCAGCTGTCCATGGAAAGTCTGGCTCTGCTGTTGGATTTGTTGCTGAACAACCGCAAACTGCTTCGTGCTTTGATGGGAGAACTCTGTGAATTGCCCTTCGAGGGCCTGATTCTTGTGCATGAGCTGTTGAACCTGGGTTTCCAATGTGGCCAGTCTGGCCGGAGCATCATCATCCATACAGGAAGGCATCTTGGCAAGGACAGCCGTTTGGATCCTCTCTTCAAGCTGTTGGAGTCCAGCGTTGGCCGGTGTGGACATGACATTTGACTTGCCCTTCGCATAGGCACCCCAAGGGTCAGCATTCAACCATGGGTCATTTTCTCCTGGCACCTCACTAACACCTGCTGAGCACAGCGACAAGGTACTGACCGAACCAACAGAAGAAACAGCAGCAGGCTTTGGGACATCAGATTGCTTATGCTTCGACACCACTACTTCACCATGCGCCATATGGAAAATAGTGCTGGGGGGCATGTCAACTGCCTGGATGAGCCACATAGATCCACGGCCTGGGATCGGTTGGTTCGGCTGCAAGGCTTTCACATTCCAACTGGCCTGACGGAGGGCCTTGTTGATGGCATTTCGATCTGAACCCCAAGGAAACGGTCCCACCACAAAAAGACTCTTAGGGCCACTTGGAAGGAACGCAGCTTCTGGTCTGAGCAAATCATGGACCTTCTGAGCATGTTCTGTTTGCACCCGGAGCCCACGGCGCTCTCCAAGGCGCGCCATCCCTGTGACAACAGGATTGGTTTGCATGACATGAGACAGTTCGCTCTGAGACATCTTGGCTGCCCAGACCACCACAAAGTCAGGAAGCACCTCCTTTCCGTCAGGAGTACGTGGCTCAGTGTATGCTCCTGATGCGCCACTTTGAGCCAGCATGGTCAACATGATTTCACTCGGCACCCTCAAGCACACTGAAAAGATATCAGCTTTCAAGGCTGGCACCGGCTTGAAACCTTTCTGCAAATACTGTCGTCGCCAAACATCCATCAAAGGGTCTTTCAGGGGCAGATCACCAGTGTTATGCCAGGCCCCACATTCACAAGCATCAACGTCACACCTCGCCAAAATGGGAAAGATCTTCACCAGCTGTTTGATGGGTGCAGTCACAAACTCATCCCAACTGTTGGGAAACTCATCCTTGTAAACCATCACCTTAATCGTCACGACATCAAGTTGATCCAAGGAAATTGCAGAGGAAACCGTCTTCTTTTCTACAAATCCCTTCCCAAGTTGGACCACCACAGCTTCAGTAAGCAATGGCTCATTGTTGGCAATGCAAACACAGGGAATGAACATTTTGGTGTGCGGCAGGCTGGTTTCAATGACAACCCCGGCAGGCGGGAAAATGGCAATGGCAAGCGGCTCATTGGAAACTGGCATCCCAGCTTTCAAATATGGCAGTGCATCTTCCACAGAAACCAAAGCAATCCCATGGGACACAGGCCCAAGTTGTTTCAACGGGATTTGCGGAACAGGGCGTCCCAATGCTTGAAAAGTACCTTCCGGTAACATCAACTTGGTGGGGTCAACAGTTTCTACCTGCGGCGGCTTGGCCTTCAGGACACCTTGTTTCATTCTCTTACCCACAGGAATGCTTTTGGATTTCGAAACCAGGGCTGCCAACTCTTCCGGGAGGAGAAACTGAAACCTCGCTTGATTCCCCAAGATCTTCAAGGACCGCCAGACATTTTTTGCGCTCATCGCTTGCACAACCTTATCACTTCCGATGGCCCGGATGGCTTGTTGGGCCCTTTGATTGCTCATATCCTCAGGCACACCATGTTTTTCCAGTTCATCGGCCAGGGATTTCAAAAGTGTTCCATTTCCACCAGACCCCCATGCAACCGGACAAATGCAGCATTCACCTTCAAAGAGAGCTTGTACAAAGCTCGCCTTCATGTTGGAGTGCATGTATCCCAAAGACTCAACATCCATAGGCAGATCAGCACCAACCAGAATATGGCCAAGGAAAGCAATGGCCGCTGCACCACACATGTCATGGTCAGGCAAAAGACGTGGGTACACATGAAGCACCACATCTAAGAAACCAAACTGCTCACGAAAGACATCCAACATAGGTTGAATCACCGAGGGCTCAACAACACCATCATCAATTGTGTGCACCACCAAAGTCTTGCCATGTGGCACACCCCAAACCGGGAACCAGTGATCACTGTGCATCAAGACCGTCACGATGTGGAAGCCTTGGTCAGGAACAACAGGATGTCGTTTGCACCAGGCTTCACACAAACCCTTCCCTATGGTGTCCCAGGCACTGAGCATGAGTGGGTCAATCATGACAAACCCAGGGATTGTGGCAAACGGCACATTGCACACATTGGACTTGTGATTAATCAAGTGAACCAAGTGGAAACGAATTTCATCATCTCCCCAAAGCTTCCCTTTGTTTCGCAACAAATCCATTCTCTGGTCTTTGTCCATGCACACATGAGAAAAACTGGTCTGATGAGACACTGGCACCAGCTGCGATCCCTCACCAGAAGAGGTACCTGGTTCATTAGAAAAACCCGGATCTTCAGCATCACCTGAGCCCCAAACCCATGGTCTACGCGCAAGTTGGCAACTTTCAAGTGTCCTGGAATAGGCATTTCGGAATCCTTCATGAATCACTTCCACCTCCTCTTTGCATGTTGGAAGCATGGAATGCAGCACTGAGTGATGCAGGAAGGCCATCGCAAGTGCTCCGCATTTGTCAGACGAGAAAAAGATTCTCTGGTGTCTCAAGCAATCGACCCCTTCAAAGCCCAAGGCAGACCCAATTGCATCAACAACTTTGAGCAAAACATCATGCGAATGAGATGGGGCATCCCATGTCGTGAATTGCAACCTTTTCCCATTCGGTGTCAAAACAACCGGAATCCAGTGGCCATCAACCATGCAAGCAGACAAAACCATGAGGCCCTCACTTCGGATCTCAGGGTGAGAGGCACCCCACAATTGGCATAATTGAGTTCCATGGCAAGCCCAGCCAGACAACAAGAGTGGGTCCAGCATAAAACACTTGTGAAACTGAAAGTCAGCACAGGCACACGCTCGGTCATTTCTCAATTGCAATAGTGCAGCAATATGAAATCGAAATTCATCATCTGCCCAGACCCCATTTTGATTCTTCAGGATAGCAAGACGATCATCTGCATTGAGCAGCTGATGGCGCAAGCTCCAAAGATGTTTGGTGCTGGTCACTACCGGTACCTGAAGGCTTTTCAGCTGATCTGATTGGAGACACAACAAAGGTGCAGCAGAAATCCATGATTCACAGTCAGCAAGGCGCTGAACAGGCATTGGTGATTCACCTGCATCGCATGGTCCAAACAAACCAACATCTCCGGGCAGTGTTTCTTTCTCCAGCACCCCATGAGGCAACGTAGGGCTAACTACATGCTCAGGCTGTTTTGGCTGGGTGATAGCCGGCATTGCAACATCATGCTCAACCAATGGAAAGGCACCACAAGCTTCAGTCTCACTCTGCAAACTGGGTGTGGAAACATCAGTCGGTCCTTCTTCACAACGAATACAAATGACTTGCCCCAATTGCAAAACATGAGAAAATGGAACCGAATTTCCTACATGGTCACAAGCATAGCAAGCCTTCAACCCTCCAACCAATTGTTCATGTGCTTCCAACAGGTTTTGAATAGTACAGCCTTCGGTCACACTGATCTTGATCGGATTGGAGTATTCATGGAAGAAAACTACCAGGCATTCATTCGCAGAAACAGCAGGCAAGTCAGGGACTTCACAATGACAAGTTTCATGCCAAGGTGTTGGTTGATCATCAAACACATCCTCATCAATCACTGTCATGGGAATGTCACCTGGAGTGACAATCGGCTTTGGCAGCATGCATTCTGTCTGAGTCCTACGGATAATGAGATCGAGGATCGAGCCAATGTTGTTCATGCGGCAGGAGATCAGGCCATCGGCTCGGATGCATCAGTTCATGCAATGAAGGCTGAGGAACCTGACCCCAAAACTGAACCAGAGACAGCATGTTTGAATCCGTGATCACCTCACATGTAGCAGGCCAGACCTGACGACAACGCATGATTATCCATGACATGTATGCTTGGATCCTAGCCTCAGCATGAAATTGGATCTGGTTGGTGCGAAGAGTCTGAATTCTCTCATCCAGTGCAGCAAACACCCACGCAGCTTGGAGAGGACTTGCCATTTGTCCTGCTGCCGCTAGTGTGAGCCTAGGGTTACTGCCGAAATCAATCAGAGGGTCATATGCACACAATCCCATAACTTCATTTGGATGAAGGTGGCGGAGAACACTGGCATGAAACTCGGTCTGGCATGACCTGACGAGGCATCCAAAAAGGCCCTTATCGGCCAACCTGGCGTCAGAAAGGCCACTGAGCCTACAACCACATTCACATCCAACAACCTGTGATCCCCATGAGTGCAATGCACAGGGTGCACATGTTTCAAAGTTCAGGAGGAACCTCTGAAATGAGTCGTCATGGGCACCAAACACTTCCAGTTCACGCAGGTTCAAGGCAAGAGCATTTTCATCACCTAAGTCCCACGGCTGAATACCTGAAATCACCTGACGAACTTTGGAAATGGTACGCATTCGTGGCCATGGGACAAGAGGAACTTTCCCAATCAGGGGTGAAGACAAAATCCACCATGCCCGGGAGCGTCGGCATGGCCAAATGTCCTGCAAATGAAGGTCACACTGCGAGCACAAAAAACCTGAAATCTCAAGGAAACGCTTGATCTCTGATTCCACGAAGGCATTACCTGAAGCAGGCTGGACACATTCTAAAATTACCACTTGAGCACGAAGAAAGTAGGCGGTTGCAAGGATCCCTGGGAGGCATTTTGCACGTGCATCACATCCACCCAATTGGTCACCCAGTCTCGAAAAAGGCTGACATGCGAATCCTGCAGCAACAACCCCTGCACCCTTGGCAACTTTCCACACCTGAAGTAATGTCGAGAGTTTGCAAACGTCACCTGCTATGAGCTCAGTCTGATTCTGCACATCATACAGTTTCAGCATCCGTTCATTCTGATCAACAGCCGCAACCGGGGAAAACCCCGAGGTGGACATGCCCTGGCAAATCCCTCCAAAACCACTGCACAACTCAATCACACCATACAAGGAAGCAAACGAAGGAGCATCGTGCCGCAAGATAGCTGATCCCTCATCAATTCCAATCAATGGGACAGGAAACTGCCGCATGAAGGTAACATTCATAAAGGAAAACATCTCTCCAGTACCATCCAGCAACCCTGAGACATGAAAAAGTGAGCCATCATGTTCAGCCTTACACAAGTGTGCATCATGTGCCGGGTCAAACAGGATCAACTTCCCCACCAAACTGATGCGCATTCCAGTGTCACAATTACCAAATTTGTTCGGGAGCCCCAAATCCATGGCCTAGAAAAGCAAACCGAGTTGAGACAAACCTACCCCCGTTCAGTAGCGAGTAGCTGCACCCGCTGACAGGCGGCTTGGGCATTCACAGCTTTCCAAACCACCAACCAGAAAACCAATCCATTGATCTATAACCAACAACCAACCACCAACCTTACATGACAGGTAACAATCTTACCTGGTTTCTGGTACCCGTAAAATGTCGAAAAAAAAACTCCAGGGATATGATATGGGATATGATATGCAACAAAACATGGGCGTGATGTGATGGGCTGTCAAGAATGGTTAATCGTTTAAACACCGAAGAAAATGGTCATGTTTGATCATCATCCAATCATCTAAACTTAAGTTTTGATCAACAAGTTGTGTGGATTTCTACCGGAAGGATTTGAGTTTGTGCCTGTTGAAAAAAGTAAACGATACAACCAAAATCAAACAAAGATTAAACATGTGATAGAGACGTAGAGCAAGTAAAACGAATCGAGTCATTCTAAGTGCGCAACACCTGCCTGCACTGGAAAGGGCTGGAATTCCAAAAACAAGGAATCGACTAAATGAGTCAAATCACTAAGTTCCCCATGCTGAAATGTTGCGCTGTGCATCACTTTGAAAGAAACTACCACCAGGCACCCCTCCGTACCCTGCCCTTGCCTCACCGCACTCCTTGAAGTGCTCGTACAGCCTCAGTAAGGTAACTGTGATAACCTCGGGGCCACAATGGAAGCCTTGGGCTAAAATGTTCATCAATTCATTAGGCCAGCATTGTGAAGAGCAGACCCAGTCGTGAACAGAAACATCATGAAACATATGGGGATGTGTCAAAACCTATCATAGTTGCCAGGATGAACATCCAGCTATACCAAGGTTTCGATCCTAATATAGCCATGTTGCTATACATGAATATAAGCCATGGTTTTGTCCGAACATGTTGAACGTAGAGTACCAAAAACAATAGATAAATCAATTATAATCTATACCAAAAATAGATAAATCAATAAATCTATTATAATCTATGGTGTTTTTCCAAAGTTTTCTACATGATTTGTGTATCTGGAATCCCCGATCTTCACAACCAAATGGAGCAGAAATGAGTTGACCTTTTAGCTGACCAGATTTGAAGTGCTTCTCCCATGGAAAAAACGGAAATAAACACAACCTGATAGTACCCAATAGAAGATAATGAGATTATATGAGAAGTGAAATAAACCTTAAGTCAACCTTAACCTCTTGTACCTGTTCAAAATTAATCACCAAACGTTTCAAATTGTTCCAGCAGTGAGTTTCCAGTGGTTACCAGCCATCGGTCAAGCTCGCGGAGCCAAGCTGCTGCTCTGGATACATTTCATCCTCGCCATCTAATCCTCCAACATAGACTGAACAGCCTTCAGGGTACCTCTCGACACAGCTTCCGGACACCGGAACGATGACATCCCGACATCCCTGATAGGAAATCGCCACCCAGACACCATGGTACTCTGTGGGCTGTTTGTACAATGAATGGGGGATGACATTTCAGGCCAAAATATATATATATGTTTCGCTCTTTGAGGCCAATCAATGCCAAGGTGTTGTCATTCAAACCCCCAATCAATCAATCAATCAATCAATCAATCAATCAATCAATCAATCATACGTAGTCGCAATGTCATTGATGTGGGTAAAACAATGCCATAAACCACCCATTTGGAACACATTGGAACATGGTTGCGCCGAGATCACCAAGGTGCCCCCGCGTTTTGGAAAAAGGCACGGCTTCCGTCCGGGAAAGCTTCGACACAACGAAGCTTTCGTCATTTCTTTAAACAAGGAACGACTTTGTCTTTTGGCTGTACCACCATAAAATATCATAAAATGGTGATTTGGGGGATGGTTTTTTGTTGCTTTAATTAATTTTAATTACCGACATTACATTACACATCCTGTGGTAATTTCGCATATAGGCCTCGTATGCAATGAACAATCACATGTCATGAACAGGTAAACCATTATACACGCTTCATTTTCCATAGCAAACTGTTGCATTACCCAAATCCCAGTTGCGAAACTGCCTCCCTGCCCTCCACTTCGGGCACTGTTCACGCATGGCCAAGGAGATTGCATACGAGAGGCCCTGGTCCTGTGGAGTCATCACGCCAAACAATGTTGGATGAAAAGCGGTCCCCGTTGACCATAGCCAAACCATAGGAAAATGGCGATTTAACCAAGAAACTTTAGGATCTAATGGGACTATATGGGACTTATATGCTATTTTCTATGATACATACAAGGTGAGCCAGTCCCATTATTTACAGTTAGTCAGTTAGTTACCTCTCATAGTTTCCAACCGGCGCAGGAATTCGCAACTATCCACAGTATCGAAACGTTACCAAAATCTGAACTATATGGTACCCCTCAATCCACTGATTCAAATTACCATTTCCCCTATGAAAATGGATTGTTCTAAGGGACAATCTACAGGAAACATCAGGAAACCATAGATTTTCCCATGAAATATGAGGCTTTCCTGTAAATTTGCCCTTAAACCAATCCATTGACTATTAAACTGGCCATATTTGAAGGATATATCCCTTTCAAGACAGACCAGCCAACTCGGAGCCTCTGCGAGGGTTTGGGGCTTGGCCTCTCCTGCCTGACGCAGTTTTTGGCCACGCGGTTGGCTTTGGTTCTACCCTCTAGTAAACTAACATAACTATGGAAAATCAAAATCTTTAGTCGATTAATCAACTATTTCTATGGCCATGTTCAATAGTTTTTTCTATGTTACCCAGAGGGTACCAGATTAGGAAATGCTATGGATTCATGAGATTTCTGGTGATTGTAACACCATTTTTGGAGATGTTTGGCGCTTGGGGGTGCATCCCAGACATCGTGGTGAACATCCCATGGTTTTTGACCCAACGATTTCTAGGATCTCCCCATGGCTGAAAGATCCACTTCCGATTCGTGGGATGCACCAACTAGGACTATGAACTTTGCCATATTGATCCCTCGGATTTTTTTTTACAGTCGTTCACCTCAAATCCGTACTTGGTGGTGGTTCAGAAATACCACTTTGGTTCACAAATGATCTCAGTTTTTCTTCCTGCACATTGCCCCTTACCCCGATGAATTTCCTGGAGTTGTACTTCAGTTGCTGAGAAGAACCATCAAGTACCCTCTGGTAATTTAACATAGCTATTGAACATGGCCCATTTATAGTGGATTTTCCCATTGATAGCATTGTGATTTTCCATAGTTTTTTGTTAACGTTTACCAGGCCGGGTAACATATTTTACAACGCAAGGTATTTTTCATAAGGCTTCCGAGATCGGAAAAGAGATCACCGAGGTCACCGGGGTCACCGGGGTTTTATTGGACGTGTGTAACTTCTATGGATTTTCCATTAACCTATGGTAATTAGGTCTATGGTTTAATAACCGTAATACATCTTTAATATAAATAGGGAGGGGACTGTTGTGGCCGCCTCTTTTTTAACTATTGTTGTCAAGTTTTTAATTAACCATGAACTATTTCACTGGGAAACCTACACAAAAAAGTCATGAATAACTCTTGAACCATTGTTTAGCCAAATGTCTTGCAATTTTATTTGGTAAGTTCCAGGCAGTCTTGACAAATGTCATGGGACACATATGAAATTATTTCGTGAGAAACATTATTTGCAGCCTTTACCAAGTTTTGAAAAGGATCTGAAACTTTAGCAGCAATGGCCCTCAGGTTCATTTCATCAAAGTATCTTTGGTTCAGTTAGTGGTCTGCCTAAAAGGTCTTGCATGTGTATATATACTTTTTCTTTCTAAGTTGTCATCCTTGAAAATCACAAATTTTCTTGCAGCAGCAGTTCAAAATCTCAAGCTTTCAGCTTTCCAGGCATGTCAAAATCATTCAAAATCTGTAGATTTTTGGTATGCAGTTTATATGCAGTTTATATGTAGTTTATATGCAGTTTATATGCAGTTTTCAAAACTGCATATAAACTACATGTAGTTTGGTCAAAACTGCATATAAACTACATGTAGTTTTGAAACTGCATATAAACTGCATATAAACTGCATATAAACTGCATATAAACTGCATATAAACTTCATATAAAATTTATATGAAAATTCAAGGGCTGACATGTGGTTTTTAAGGATTTTGATTATACATTTGGACTTGATTCCACTGATTCCCAAACCTTTGGACACCAATATGGACATATAAAATTCATAGTGTGATGCAATCAAAACTGGCAATGCCAGCAACTTGTTTCCTTTCCCAAAACTTTGAAACAATTGCAAGTGCAAAGGCCCAGTGCACTTGTTTACAAAAATGGTTTGAAGAATCATAAAAGGTTATTTCTGTTCACAAGTAAGTAAGCATCTCTAAAGATCCAAGATCATCATATGTAAATCTCAAGTAAAGAGGTTTCAAGGAACCATAAAAGATTCTTTTGGCTCACAAGGAAACATCTGTACAGGCCCAGGATCATCCCCTACACATGTAAATCTCAAGTAAAGATGCTCTAATATACCACAAAAATCCAAGAACATCACATGTAAATCTCAAGTAAGGATGTTTTAGGCAGGACAATACAAGTTTCTGTTTGTGCTCACAAGTAAACATCTGTACAGGTCCAAGAACATCACATGTAAATCTCAAGTCAAGAGGTTTTAAACAAAACAATAAGCTTCTTTGTATTCACAAGTAAGCATTTGTACAGATCCAAGAGCATCACATGTAAATCTCAAGTAAGAATCTTTGGAGGAAACTGTCAGTGAACATATAGAGATTGAAGTGCTAGCTACTATTGGAAAAATGTATATGGAAAATCCAAAACTGTTTCAAGTATCCCCAGGTTTTTGCCTGCAACAAAGAAGCATGTTTCAAATGTTATGGATGCTTGGTCCCAAAATGGTAAAAAGACAATGATATGATCTTTACATGAACCTGCGCCTGGCATAAAGTACTCAGGCTTTGTTTGGAGGGTCACTTGATGGATCCTTAATTGAAGAAACTTCTATGTGCCAATCTTTACTTGTGGATTCAAACAATATGGTATATATTTGATGGATCCTTACTTGAGGAAACTTCCATGTGCTAATGCTTACTTGTGGATTCAAACGACATGGCCTATATTTGATGGATGAGCAGGGAATATAGAAAATTAGCTAACCACATGTTGGAAATTAGTAGTTAAATAGATCTGATGATCTTAGATTAACTTGCTTCAGTAGTCCAGACACAGAGAGAGCGGCGCTAAAAGCCAATAAAGGCAGATGACCAGAGAATATAGAAAATTAGCCAACCACATGCCATAGCTTCAGGAGTCCAGACACAGAGAGAGCGACGCTAAAAGCCAATAAAGGCAGATGACTAGGGAATATAGAAAATTAGCCAACCATATGTTAGAAAGTAGTAGTTAAATAGATCTGATGATCTTAGATTAACTTGCTTCAGGAGTCCAGACACAGAGAGAGCGGCGCTAAAAGCCAATAAAGGCAGATGACCAGAGAATATAGAAAATTAGCCAACCACATGTTAGTACTTAAATGTTAAATAGATCTGATGATCGTAGATTAGCTTGGATTAATCTGGATTAATCTGGATTAATCTGGACCCAAAAAAAACAAAAAAACACAAAAAAAACAATGTTTTGGAGACTAGTCTAAAGATAGCCCTGATCCAAGTAGTCCTGAAAACATTGTTTTTTTTGTTTTTTTTGTTTTTTTTTGTTTTTTTGTTTTTTTGTTTTTTTTGTTTTTTTGGTCCCAGATTAATCCAGATTAATCCTTGGGGCTTGAACAGATATCAACACACAAGTTATCGGAAGGGAATGTTGTGACACCCAAATCTCACAAGAACACAAGTTATCGTTGTGACACCCAAATCTCACAAGAAGTATTCTTTATACATATTAAGTGTGAGATTTGGGCGGCCACAACAGTCCTTTCTGTATAAATAATATAATACAGATGTATGGTATATGATGGAATATCCTATCTGGTTGGTGGGTTTTCGCCACCCCTCTGAAAAATGATGGAGTGAAAGTCAGTTGGGATGATGAAATTCCATTCCCAACTGTTTCTGGAAAGTCATAATCCAGCCATGTTCCAGTCACCACCAACCAGATTTCGATGCGCCCAAGCAGTTTGTACCAGTAAATCAGGCGAATCTTAGGAGCCTGTCGAAAAAAAATGTTTGTTTTTTTTGCTGCTTAGGATGTCTTACCATTGATATTAACAAAAAAAAATGTACTAGTTTCAATGAATTGGTTTAAGGGAAAATCTACAGGAAACCAAAGATTTTCCCATGAAATATGAGGTTTTCCTGTAAAATTTCCCTTAAACCAATCCATTGATAGTTTGTATCTAACCAGTCAGTTGACCCAGTAACCACATCTGCACTGATCAATTATAAATCATGATACATCCCACCTCCAAGCCAATGAAGGATCTTCTAGTTACTACCCTTCTCAATGTAACTCAATGTTCGGACCATTTTCCATGTCTGTTGGTTATCCGCCCAGATTCATAAACTGTTTGCTTTAACCATCTTTGGTCATTTACCCAAAATATTGGACAATTCACCAAAAGTTGCCATTTTTCTTTGGTTCTCCGCCCATTTTTGGCTCAGCTTCACCCTTCTTTTGACGCAAAAAAACGTGCCCTACAGCGGGCAGGTGGCCCCCAGTCCCAAGTGCTGCATCTGACAAAGTAGCCGTGCGCTGTGGCGCTGGGAGGCTGATGCCTGTGGAGGTTTGAGGGGTATTGGGGATGTACTTTCTGGTAACATCACTATGTTAGTAACTATTTATTACTATAGATGTACTTTTATAGTACTTTTTTGGGGATGTACTTTATGTTACTTTTAACTATGGAAATCACCAATTTTATTAAGGTAAATCCCATGGTAAATTTGGTAAATTCATTGGCAAATCCCATGGTAAATCCCATAAAATCACCAAATAAACTAACATAACTATGGTAAATCATCTATACACGGTCTATTTTCCATAGCTATTTTTTAACGTTGAAAATGGGGATCTCTTAAGGAAAATATTTGATCAACTCATTACTAAGATGATCAACTGGGCTTCCCAGTTGCGATCCGTAATGAAAAACCTGAAACATAACCATAATATAATACCTGGTTGGTGGTATACCATAATATACTTCATGATTTTCCATTAACCTATGGTAAATTAGGCTCTATGGTTTAATAACCGTAATACATCTTTAATACAATACAGATGTGTGATATATGATGGAATATCCTATCTGGTTGGTGGTTTTTCGCCACCCCTCTGAAAAATGATGGAGTTGGTCAGTTGGGATGATTATTCCATTCCCAACTGAATGGAAAATTAATCCAATTGCTCCAAACCACCAATCAGATACAGGTGTATGGTATAGAACCTATGGCAATATTTGCACGGCCAATGTGATGTTTTTTTGGTTTTAAACTCATCATGATGTTTCCATGCAAACATGGCCCCTGGGTCATCAAAAAGTACACAGGTGTCATGGATTTATAATTTGATTATATTTGATTAGATGGGTATATAAATCATGGGACTTGATACATATATAAATGTATATAATCAGTGAAATCATGACCTTAGATGTGCATTCCAGTTGCGATCTGTGGGTGATAACCATACTCTAAGCATCTCTAACCTAGGTATACATGCCATACAACCTGGTAATATGCAAGGCGAATGCACGGCATTCACAGAACGGCTTTATGATGGTTTATGGAACATCTATAGAAAAACCGCCAGTGAATTCAATTTGGGGTCAAAAACCATTCTGGTTGGTGGTTGAGCCACCCCTCTGAAAAATATGAGTTGGTCAGTTGGGATGATGACATTCCCTCTATTTTAGGAACAATAAAAGCCATGTTCCAAACCACCAACCAGCATGGTTTCCTGATATTGCCTGCAGCTTAAGTTCCCACCAATCCAGGCCCAGGCGAAGTGTGCAGAAAAATTGCCCCATGCTGCACCTCCAGCGCTGTCAGTGTCTGTTGGCACGTCACTGCATCCTGGGTTTTCGAAAAAATATGGGGACATGAAAACCAACACATGATTAGTAATGGTTAGTAGTGATGAATAAAAATTAATGGTGATTCACTCATATCAGTAATAGTTGGGGCCTTCACATGATTTTAATAGTAGTAAATAATGATTAATAATGGTTAATAACAGTTGGCAATAGCACTTACAACTGGTTTATACTGACATAAGACCGGGGTGCTTTATTCTACGGGGAAGGGACTAGTCAATTCACACTTTCGTTGAAAGAGACGATGCCGCGTGTCGGTCGTGGGAACCATGGTCTTATTCTTCTGTGGAACTCGAGGTACCCGTTAGCGATCCAACTTGTACCCAAGGTATCCACACGTTTGAAGGATTCAGTCATCAGCGGCAAAAATGGTTCAGAAATAAAATAACTTATGTTACAACGGCCTTCAGTTAACAATGCAACAATGTCACTCGTTTAGATCTCAGAGTATGGGTATGTATGGTCAAATTTGCATACATTGAAGAAAGGACCTTTTTTTATCTATATATATATATATATGCAAATGGACTAAGACCTGTGGATTCCGGCAGCAATTTGACACTTGACAGCACGTTATTTGAATCAGTGAAACCACGAATCGACCCCGTATACCACCCACCATACAAACAAACACAAACAATGCATCTGACAATTTGTTGCATCAATCGTTCATAGTCACAGTAGACAAAGAGACTCTGTAAAACCACGCAAAGACTTATGACACCAACCAAACACCATGTTAAATGATGGTTTAGATCACTTTAAATCCCCATTGTTCGGAACTAACGAACCAGGGTCAACTGAGTCTATTGAGCGATGAAAAATACCATGTCCCATCTCATTATGCTAGTTGGTTGATCGGTTTCCCTTATGTGGGTTGGAGTAATCGCCAATCACCAGGTAGTATAGTTCCTTACTTCACAACCGATCAACCAAGGGTATGTTTATTGGTTCATATTTTGTATCCCCATGCTATTCCCATGATATTCTCATTGTATTTCGATATATGAGTTTTGTAATAACCAATCAACAAGAATAGAATATCCTTACAAAACTCATTAACTCATAACTCAAATCTAAGTCTTGCAAAAACCATAAAAATTGTTATTCCATTGGTGATGTTTCAGTAATTAATGGTCATTACACAAATAATATTCTCAAATGGTTACCAATGGAATAACAGTTTTTAATTGTTATTATGTTATTTATGGTTATTTAATTGTTATTTCACAGGTTATGGTTATCAACAAGAGTATTTCTTCATGGCTCAATTGAGCCATCTCCATCCCCAAACCATCCAAGGCACTGCTTGCAGTGAATTCTTGCGAAGCTCCTTGACCAAGCGGACCAAGCGATACGGCCTACATGTTTAAAATCACTTAACATCAATGGACTAGTTTGCTGGGCTAAAAATGGATTTCAGATGATTTCAGCATGATAGATAGGGATTCATTGAACGTGATATAAACTGATTTAACCACTTCTTTTTTGGGGGATTGAATCACCACATGCGATGATAAAAATACCAGTAGTACCACGCAAGGCGGCGGCGGAAGTTTCAAAAGTAGGAAACTTATAGGAGAGATTGTTGTGAATCACGGATGGCACGGCGAATCCACTGATGGACTGAAAGGTGGTTGGGGTTGTGTTTTTTGGAGTGGTTACAATGGTTGCAGTGGTCACCTGGTCGGTCACCTCACCCACAACTGCTGGATGTAGTGTGGTGTGTGGTGTAGTGCAGCTGTAGTTGTAGTTGTAGTGTAGTGAAGTTGTAGTTGTGGTGTAGTGTAAGTAGTGTAGTGTAGTTGCAGTTGAATTTGTGGTGGTGTAATGACTGCAGTGTAATGTAATTTAAGGTATTGTAAAGTAGTCTAGTGAAGTGTGGTGTAAAGTAGCGTAGTTGTATTTGTAGCTGTGTTTGTAGTGTGGTGTAATGTAGTGTAGTGTGGTGTGGTGTGGTGTGGTGTAATGTAGTGTTATGTAGTGGTAGCTGTGGTGGTAGTTGTAATTGTAGTTGTAGTTGAAGTTGTAGTGTAGTGTAATGGAGTCGTGTAGTGGAGTGTAGTGTAATGTAATTAGTGTAGTGTAATGTGGTGTAGTTGTAGTTGTAGTTGTAGCTGCAGTTGCAGTCGTAGTGTAGTGTAATTGAGTGTAGTGTAGTGAAGTGGAGTGGAGTGTAAGGTGTACTTAGTGTAGCGTAGTTGTATAGTTGCAGTTGTACTTAGTGTAGTGTAGTGTGGTGTAATTGAATGTAGTTTGGTGTTGTGGAGTGGAGTGGAGTGGAGTGGAGTGGAGTGGAGTGGAGCGGAGTGTAGTGGAGTGTGGTGTAAAGAAACTCGTGTAATGTAGCGTAATGTAATGTAGTGTAATGTAATTGTAGTTGCGGTATAGTGAAGTGGAGTGTAGTGCAGTGGTGGTTGTAGTTGAAACTGCTACAAAACCCTCACGTTTTGCTCACTTTTGACAAGGTGCACAATCCCTTGTGCCTGCCACGCAAAACGACATCCGAACGTCCAAAAGTGCTCCGTACCCCTCAGTGTTTTGCACTTTTGACTTCGAAATGTGCTTCCCGCGCCACAACGGCGTGCACTTTTTCGATATGTCAACTTCTAAAAATGCTCCGAGACCGTCAGTTTTCAACACTTTTGACTTTGAAATGTGCTTCGCGCCACAACAGTGTGCACTTTTTCGACATGTCAACTTCCAAAAGTGGTCCGAGCATGGTGTGCTTTCTGCATTTTGACTTGGAAATGTGCTTCGCGCCACAAGAGCGTGCACTTTTTCGACATCACAACTTCCAAAAGTGGTCCGTCGTTGGTGTGTTTTGGGTTTTGTACAATTTGATTCGGAAATGTGCTTCGCGCGACAACGGCGTGCAACTTTTCATCTCATCGATCTGACCACATGGCTCCGCACCCGCTTAGCGAGCCTACTTGTCGACCCTCTGGAGCTACAAATCATTGGAAAAAACAGTGTTTCGCGACTTTCCTACCTTTTCGCGCACCTGCATCTTCTTTCTTCTCACTCTTTCTCTTCTCTGATCTTCTCTCTTCGGCTCTTCTCCTCTCTGACTCTTCCCACCTCTGCTTTTGCATCTGTCCATATTGTCGGAAGTTTGACTTCTAAACTTCGATGATAAACTGATTGGTTTATGGCGATGTTTCCGGTCACATTGTTCCCATACCCGAATTATAAGATGACACTTAATTACCTGTTATCCGACCCTGTTTCATGCCAAATAAATTTAGCTCCATTGCTACCATGAGGATGCTATGCCATGCATTGGCTGGTTGTTGTCCTTCTGGTCTTGTGATTTAAGGTCTGATCTGGACCATGAAATTTAATGCATTGGATCTACGTGCCTTTGAATTGAAACCTCACCAATTGCCAATCAAATGACATTCAAGTATTAAAGTGACCTCCAAAAAGATAGAAAAGTGATGCACCACTATCTTTAGTATCCTTTTTCGGGTCGCTACAGGTACCCCAGTGCTACGAAGCCCGCCGCCCTCCTCATAGAGGCATAAAGCCCATTGCCTCGGGTCATATCATGTCATATCAAAGGGAAAGGCGATGTCACCAACAAAAGGAGACAAAAGGATTGAGTGAACAGATTTCGGAGTAACATGAGTTAAAATTATCATGTATAGTATAGTCAAGAAGAAGAATGAATTTGCAAGCAAATCAGATCTAACCGTCTCAACAATTGGTGTATGCAGAATGAAACTGTAGATATAAGATGATATAAGACACCAATCCTCCGCATGTCATCAGCTGGGCTTGACCAAAAATGGGGATGCCCAAAAAATGCAGTCTTACTGTGAAAAGATCATGATAAACCACTGGATTTCAGTTTTTACTGTCCTTTAGTCAAGGCTTGGTGTCATGTACCATCATTATCCCTCATGTGCCATTCACATTCAAAGACTAAAACCACCCTGCAAGGGTCAACATGACCGTCTCTCACCTGACCTGCGCTTCAAACATGGCAAGAATTCAACGAAACATAACGAAACCCATGTTTCCTTCTTGCAAAGTGAGTTTAATGAGAAATTGTTGAACAACCATGGGATTTGAGTAGTAGGATCCGATTTAACTTCTGAGATTTATTGTATTTTGAAGAGCCACACTGAGACGACGCTACAGCTACAAAGCGGATGGTTGCAAGCCTATAAAAGTCGATTACTACATGGTCTTTACCTGTTTTTTTTTTAAACCTGTGTTTACCCTTCAATATACATGGTCAAACTTTCATAGTCCACAACATTTACCCTCTGGTAAACGTTTACATACCTATGGAAAATCACCATTTTTCATGGGTAAATCCACTATAAATGTGCCATTGTCAATTTTACCCTCTGGTTGTTTAACATAGCCATGGAAAATCCTGTATAAATGGAGGTTTTGATAGGTAAACCATCTATAAATGGGCCATTTTCAATAGCTATGTTTGACATAACCAGAGGGTAGTCATGCAACAAAAACTCAAGGATTAAACTACTCATCCAGTTCTTCTGGGGATGGGGGGCCATACCAATACTATCGCGTCACCAAGGCGACTGTGAAATTCCAGGTCTTGTGGCCATATGTTTCCATACCCATATGCTCTATGTATGGTATATTTACCTACATTTGGGTGATTTTTAGGGCAAATGTTGGTAAATATTCCATACATGGAGCATATGGGATATGGGAGGCCATATGACACATATAATATTAATGACCCTCTTGTAATTCTGATCAGATGGAGGACACCTCTGGCAATTCATGGGTATTTCTCATATCATGAATCATGGGTGGTCAATGGGATTTGATGGGATTTAATGGGATTATAATGGGATCATAATGGGATCATAATGGGATTATAATGGGATTTAATGGGATTTAATGGGATTATAATACACTTCATGAAATATACCCTCTGGTAATTCAACATAGCTATGGAAGCCATGGCCCATAGAAATAGATTAACAAACGGTGATGTACGGTTCTTAAGATGGTGACCAGCATGTGGGTGCGTCTGAAGTGCACTTGACCCAGAAAATGAGTGGGTTCGCCAGTTTAAATATATATATATATTTATATACAGGGATAAAGCATAAATATACCTACTGCAATACAACCTATCATTGTGTACTGTATTATATATATATAATGTGTACAAGTATTTATATATATAATTTATAATGTGTATACTGTATATACATGTATATTCATATATATATATATTATGTCTTGCAAGAATAAATCATTACCGGCCACATCTTCTTCCCAGACCACCAGCTGCCGCTGCGTTGATTTCTGCCCAGTTGCCATTGAAGGCCCATCTGACATGCAGCGATGCAAGCATTGTAGGAAATGATTGTCCCATCAACCAAAGACCTACGCATCTGTAGGAGCAGCCTCAGTTCCAGTTCGCGAATTGGCGTCAAACCTAGGGACCCAAACGGTCTCCTGAAATAGTTGCTTAGTGGTTGTTGATTCCCCCAAGTATGTTAATAATAGGCTTTGACCCATCTCGAATTTGGAGAATTTCAGTAGATCCAACCAGTGTAACCAGGGGTCCTGAGGGGTCTAAGTATACACTTTCATACACTTTCATAGTTGATTCATATTGCCATTACAGTTTATTTCAATTTATTCAACTTCACTTGGTCATTGACAAAGAAAGGCTGGGAGTTACCTTTCATTCTTTGTTGAAGTACTGCCTTTATACCTCGGCAAACATTGGAAGCACTCCTCCAACACTTGCCAATCTAGGATCCATTTGAACATGTTTGAACATTGCTAATTTTCACTGGCCAATTCACGTCTTCACTATTTCAGACATTTATTGGAATCGGGCCTGTACGCAGGAAAAGGAGGTCAGTGACGTTTGATTTGTTGGCCATACCTATTTGCAGATCCAAACAAAGGAATCAACTGACTGAGCTTAAAGTTAAGTTCGTCGAAGAGGTCAAGAGACTCAAGTGAGGTCTGCCAGTTCTCTGCCCCCTGGCATGCGGAAATACCTTGGTTTTGGCATCATCGACATGAAACAGCAGTTCCGACAGGCACAGAATTCCAGTAAAATATCTTGGGAAAACATTTTGTGTAGCGTAGATGACGCCAACATACGGCTGACACATGCTGCAACTATCAAAGTGGGGGGATACCCATGCCATCGTGGATTGGTGGGCGTGGATGATCATCGACATGTGATAATCACCATGATGTAAGCCCTATCAAATGGTGACCAAATGGTGACTACCCATACTGGGACGAACATCCCTGTTGAACAGGACGAATTGAACACCTGTCGTTTGGAAAACCCAATGCCCGTAAACTATACCCTCTGGTAAACGTTTACATAGCTATTGACAATGGCCATTCATAGTGGATTTTCCCATTGAAAATGGTGATTTTCCATAGGTATGTAAACATTTACCAGAGGGTAAAATAAACCATGCCCCAGTCACCTTACCAGTTGAGCTGGGTTCGTCCGGCACTGGCCCCCAGCAATGCAGGTCAGTTCGTATGCCAATGCAATTGAGTTCAAAACCCTCGATCGTCCCTGTACACTGGTAGGATCTCACCTAAGGGATTGTGATCATCCCCAATGTATTGCTTCGATTTCTGGTTGGTGGTATACCTACCTACCCCTCTGAAAAATGTGAGTTCGTCAGTTGGGATGATTCTTCCAAATATATGGAAAGTCATAAAAGCCATGTTCCAAACCACCAACCAGATTTGGTTCGTAGGATCCCCGAACGAATCATCAACCGGTTCCGCGGTTTTCAACTCTGCTCAACTCACCAACGATCCGCGATGTGAAAATCCACTGCCAGGAGACATGCGTTGTATGCGATGACATCTGCCTGCCCAAATCAAGTCATCTGGTTGGTGGTGCAATGTGCCCATCTTGAAAAATGATGGAGTTCGTCAATGGGTTTCGGATGACATCCCATATCTGAAATGAAATTCATAAAATTCATGTTCCAAACCAACCTGTGATTTTTGGATGTTGGAAAAGCATCAACTTACCAAATTGGTTAAATTACCAGAGGGTATCCATCTTGGAACTTCATGGCCATACCGGGACTGGTTCAAAACCCACAGCAGCGGCCGTTGCTTGTCTCAACCTTCGGTGGTCCAAGTATGCATCGTTGGACATGTATAGCTTGGATATGTTATTTCAGAATCATATAATAAGATTCTCTTTGGCCATCAAATCAAACCCAACGAAATAGGAACCGATTATTAAGACATACTGTACACCTCTTAGTACCATGTTTAAACCTTTCAATGCCCTTTAGAAATCACTAAATCACTATTTTTGGTGGCGAAAGCACTTTGAGATCCCAACATCTCAAAACATGGTGATCTTTGAGGACTAATATTAACCACTACTATTGCTTACAATATGTTGCATTTATATCCAAATGATATCCCAATCCGCACTACTATAGATCCAATTACCCTCTGGTAAACGTTTACATAACTAAGGAAAATCACCATGCATTTTTCATGGGTAAATCAACTATTTCTGTGGCCATGTTCAATAGTTTTTTGTATGTTTACCCGAGGGTATATTCCATTAAGTGGATTATAATCCCATTAAACCCCATACCCCATTATAATCCCATTATAATCCCATGAAATTCCATTGACCAGCCATGATTCATGATATGAAATGGGATTATAATCCAGTTAATGATGGGATTACCATTCGCTTTTTCTATGCCGCGCAATAGGGACCATGCAGGTTGGAGGTGCCTATCCTATAGGGCCTATGGCCATGTCCCAAAAAATGGTGGATGATTTGGGGAAACCGCCCTACTTTTAGGGAAACCAATTTTTTTAGAATCATTTAGATATGACAAAAAAAAGATATGGGATTATTACTAAATAGACTATTTTTTGGATTATCAGCATTGTAAATTATTGCAATAGACTATCGGATCACTATACCTGACATAGTCCAACAAATGGAGTACACCCACTACCCACATTGCACCCATTTTCTACATCGAAGACATTTTAAGACTATGGACTATGGGTGTAGTTCCATTTTAGGGTGGTTACAGTTTTTTCGTAAAAGATTCCATAAAATGTTCCATATACCCTCTGGTAAACTAACATACCTATGGAAAATCACCATTTTCAATGAGTAAATCCACTATAAATGGTCATTTTCAATAGCTATGTTGCTATGTTTGTTTACCAGAGGGTAATCATATAGTTTCAAACCTCTGCGGTATAAAAGTGGGATCCGAAACCATCTAAATAACCCTTATAAGGCCGGTATGAAACTATCCAGTCCCCATCCAAAGTATATCTGGTTGGTGGTTTCAACCCCTCTGAAAAATATTAGTCAGTTGGGATTAGTCAGTTGGGATTATTCTTCCCAATATATGGAAAGTCTTAAAAGCCATGTTCCAAACCACCAGATATAGTATATGAAATATTCCCATGGAAATCTTCCATAAATGATTTTTTTTCCAATGGAAATCGTCCAGATTCCATATACATCCAACGTACATCCTATCCTAAACCTCCATTTTTTCAAGAAATTCCCACCGATCATCCCCCACCTGCAGCTGCTCATCCCACATCTCCTGCATCAGCCGCAGAGCCCAGTCCCATGGCACGGCGCTTAAGGCGGCGCCGTAAGTCCTCAGCCGCTGCGGCACCGCAAAAAACCGGTTCATGGCAGCTTAGGAACTGGCGAATGACCATGGAAAAACACGGAAAAAATGGAACAACATGGAAAAACACTGGTATTTCTGGAATATCCTCAATTTTGATCAATTTTGCATGGTTGATAATTCACTTACTAAGTTTTGTGGGGAATACTCTGCGGTAATTTTGTGCCATAGTTAGATGGCCTATTTAGTTCGATGACGTCCCTCTTAAATAGTGATTGTCAATAGTTGTGTTAAATTACTTAGAGGGATGATTACGCAATATGAATCAACATTTGCAACAATGATGAGTAAACTATTATTATTAGAACATTAAAACTATAATAACTATAATATAGGGATGGTGACTATAGAGAACAAACTGTTTTTTTGTAAGCCCAAAAGAGATGCAGAAAGGGTCTGAATTCTCGCCATATTTGTCGGATATTGGTAAGATTTGACATTTCCATCTTTGTTAGGGTTGCTCTTTGAATATTGCCTTTATCAATTGTAAACTCTATTTCCCCTTTGTACTCAAATGAAAAATGTGACTGAATGATAAATACCATCAAAGATTATTAAGCCTATCATAGTTATCATCCCCCATCTAACCTAGTCATCAATATAAAACAAAATATGATGGCACACAACAAATAATCCGAATGCTGGTCATTGCTGGTGTAATGACAACACTGGCTTTAGTGAGTATGATTATCGATCATTGTTATCGCTTTTGTTGGCTAGTAATGGAGAGATATCTATGGTGGCAAAGGCGCGCAGGGGTTTCTCATGGGGAGATATTCATGGGAGGTATGAATTCTCCAACCGTGGGATTTTCCAAGGGTAACAACCAATGTAATTCATCATTATAGCACCACTACACTTGTCTCCCGTAATATGATTATAATAACCACAATCAACATTCATACCCAGTATATACCAGTATGATTGGAGTGCGCATGATGGTGTAGTGATATAAGGTATTGGGCGCATCCCCTTTTTTGTTAACGACGAGACGACGAGTCTCACTACGTTGGGCCGCACGTGGAAGTGATCCGCGTCGTGCAGCAACTGAAGTGCCCAGGCCCAGCGAGTTCCTGGAGCCACGCAGGTCACGTGCGTTTGGCGTGCCACCAATCCGGAACGCAAAGTTGGTGAACATAACTCAGTTATGGCCCTTTATCAATTATATACTTATACAAAAACCAACTTAGCTAACTATGGGGAACCACCTTGTAGGCAAATAGAAAGACAGACGACTAGGAACAACAATATTTAGATAGACAGGAAAGGAGAGGATAGGATAGGATAGAATGAGCTAAGATAAGACAAGACCAGCTAAGATAAGTTACGATAATTACTATAATCTATAAGATAAGAGACAATAAGATCAATAAGATCAATAAGATAAGGTAAGATGAGATAGACAGATAAGATAGACAGGTAGTTAGATATAGATAGATAGATAGATAGATAAATAAATAGACAGATCGATGGATAGATAGCCATAGACAAAAACATAGATTTCGATGAATTTTGGTTCGGTTACATGCGCGGCATGTGGACTGCACTGCACGCGGTGGATCTGGTGCAACCACTGATGTTGTATCCCGATTAGGGTCGTGGAACTCTATTGCGAGATTTTTTTTTCTAAACTCATCAGGATACAACATGAATAGTAATGTAAAACACATACATATCACACCATGATTCTATACACACCTTTTACATATCCATGATCCATGGATTACAAAAGATTACACATATCATCAACCGATTGTTCCATATGTTCCATTATCGAAATATGGGGATGGGTCAAAACCGACTATTACCATATTTGGGGAATGACCATCCATAAACCAGCTATGACTTAGGGTACCGTTTGGGTGCCAGGGTTTTGACTCATACTTGGTGGTGCATCCCACTTAGTAAGGAGGTTCTAACCCTACGTAAATCAACTATAAATGGACATGTTCAATAGCAAACTGTTATATTACCAGAGGGTATATTCCATTAATATCCCAGGAATCTTATTACCATAACGATTAGTTCACTTATTACCATAAGCAGTTATTAGTTACTGTATCTCCAGTTATTAGTTACTGTATGTGTAATCTATGCATATCATCATCATTCACCAGCGGGTCACCACGCTACCACGCTACCATCCCTTTGCTGCGGTCCCTTCTCACAGGCGCTGATCGCTGAGCTAAGGGCAGTCCTGAGTGGTGCCAAACGTCGTATGTTTGTTGCTTATAGTTCCATGGGATTTATCTACTTAGCATGGCCAATCTTAGATACCCTGCAACAAAAAACAACTTGACTTAGCTAGTTAGCAGATACTCCCATTGTCCTAGTTCATATCCAAATAGTTAAGATAGCGATATATCTACAATTATTGGATTTAAACAATGGTTTAGAACTTAACTATACAGTATATTTACTATAATTCCAATCGTCAACTTATGGCCACCTTAGCTATGAAGCACCACCTCCTGCCAGTGGTATTTGTAATGGGATCTACCGACGGAACGTGAGGCTTTTAATGATATGTTATCCGGGATGATACCCTCTGGTAAACAGCCACATAACTATGGACAGATCCACCATTGTTTAATGGGAAAATCCACTATTTCTATGGCCATGTTCAATAGCTATGTAAACGTTTACCAGAGGGTAATGATCATGGCACATCATGGGGCATGACCAAATTGGGGCTTTGATGTGTACAGTGTGTACAGAGATGAATCCAGCATTCATGGGGAGATATACTAGATATACCTGTAAAAATCAGATTTCTTCACTGAAGTTTGGTATAATCCAAACTTCCCCAAATTAGTAAATCCATGTCCACCCATATGGGCAGTTTTGAGTATGGGGGAGGGCTTCGCTAGTCACTTTTTGCCCGCAGTTGATGGACTTTGATGGACTTTGATTCGTGTAACCATGGCAATTTAAACTACGTAGCCATGGGAACTCAAAGCCCTAGAACTTGTGATATAAACATTATAATATGGTTACCCTCTGGTAATTTAACGTAACTATGGAAAATCACCATTTTTAATGGGAAAATCAACTATAAATGGCCATGTTCAATAGCTATGTTAAATTACCAGAGGGTATATATCCACTTTTATCCACTTAGTTCACTGGAACTGCACTTCCAAGCGGTGGCCATGATGAGAACAAATGAGCATTGCAAGAGATCCTTTTTGAGAAGGAACATGGCAATTGGTGCAGATAATCTTGGCAGGAGCACAGATTTTGTCCATGGTCCAACAAACTTGTATGAAGCTCATGTCCGATCACCATCTTGGACAGTGAACCCGGACGGATAAGATGAAAACCATCCCCAAGTATGGGGAAACAAGGCACTTGCTAGCGGTTTACTCGCTGAAGTCATTACGATCACTATTCCAAGCAATTACAGATCAGACAAAAACAAAATATGTGGAACTGCCAACAAGTAATTCTTGCTTCAATCCCCCATATCTAATTTTTCGGAATTCCAACATATTCCAACCAGCTACTCCTTAACCATACTGCAATCCAAGCTGCACAGTGCTCTGAAGGGATTGGTTTGGGAAATATGTCAAGAAATGCAGTGCCAATGGCCATTGAGCGCCTTCTTCACAGGCGCTGATGGCCTAGGGTGGCCCGGGTCACTTGCTCCGTTTATTGCTCCCTCCACGGGAATCTATGGGATGGTCGGATAGCTTTAGTGGGTTGTACGCCCAAAAACCCGAAACAACGACATGTTTCAGGCTGCAATCCATCCAGAAAACTCCACATATACCCCTCCTGACTTGGCGTTGTGGCGCTCAAAGAATGACCTAATTATTACCATCTGGTTATGACTAACATAGCCATGGAAAATCACCATTTTTAATAGGTAAACCATCTATAAATGGGCCATTTTCCATGGCTATGTTAAATAACCAGAGGGTAATTATTAAATTAAACATGGTCATTTCAGGGCTTGAAGCCATACGAGCCTAACCCATCCGATGATGTGTGGATAATAAAAAAACAGAGCCACGGCTATGCAGGCTTTCACTTTTCACACAATGAAATGATACAAACAGGGCCCGTTTTTTTGATGTACCCAAAAAACACATAAAAATCACGAACACAAGCGAAATGAAACAACAAGCAAGAGGATACCCACTACATCCCTAGCAACCAATCAAGAATGAATTGAGAATTGATAATAACCTTACCCTCAATCCCTGATCAATGGTGATAATGATAATCCCTATTGAACAATTCATCAAATCAATCCCAACAACAATGACATATTGAAAATAAACCATTCATTAAAGTACTAAATGTCCATGAAATCTTCACCCATTAGATCTTGCTTTATGGTTCAATCATTTTGAATAAACCCATTGAAATTGTTTGGTGGTTGTCGTAAACTAGATTAAACCAGATTTCATGAGACCAGACTTCCATGGAATCAACCATGAAACCATGAAATCTTCTAAGTCTGGTTGAATCTATAATGGTTCCATCCAAAACAAAAATGAATATTGAGGTTTTAAAATGAAATCCATTAAATCCAGGTTACATTAAAACATACTGTCAATGGAAGAAATCCTGCACCAGTTGGTAGATGAGCAAAATCCCATCTAATAATACCATCATTTACAGTGGTTCATAGTTACCAATAGTTACCAGCTGGTGTAGGATTTCTTCCATCCACGGTATAATCCATTAACATCCATTAAATCCAGGTTCCAATCAACAATATCAAAACGAATCCAGGTTACCCTCTGGTAATTTAACATAACTATGGACAATCACCATAGATATAGTGAATTTTCCCATGAAAAATAGTGATTTTCCATAGTTATGTAAACTTTTACGAGAGGGTACATTAAAAATCATTAAAACATCTCAAAACCCAACCATGAAACCTTCAATCCCCACATCAGCCGAGCGGCAGCTCCAAGGGTCACGGAGCTGAAAGTCAGCCGCTGCTGTGGAATTTCCAACATCAGTTCCAAGGCCTCGAAAACAACGGGCCGGGATACGGTGCAAGTGGCTGGTGTTATGCTCGAGGGTTCGTTTAGGACACCTGGAAATTATATGAAATTATGTCCAGAGCACATAATTGAACTACTCGAATTACTCTTCATCATCTTTGTGGGGCTTACGATCTGTATAACCCATGCAATTATAAAAGGGATAAGCAAATGA
>CAMXCT020002697.1:0-5000 GCA_947184155.2 Cladocopium goreaui
GAACATGTTTCAGCGTTTGAAGGGTTTGAAGCGTGTAACGCCTGGCGAACGGCAGGCTGGACCGCCCAGAAGAAGCGATGGATGTGGCCTCGGGGTAGCTTTTGCCTGCGCGGTTGGGCGTTCCGAGAAGCTTTTGCAAAGGGCTGGCAAACGGCAGGCTTGGACGCCCATAAGAAGCCATTGATGTGGCCTTGGGGTGCCTGTTGGCTGAGGATCAGGCATGCCAAGAGAATGTTTAAGCGTCTGAAGGGTTTGATTAGGCATGCCAAGAGAATGTTTAAGCGTTTAAAGGGTTTGAAGCGTGTAACGCCTGGCGAATGGCAGGCTGGACCACCCCATTGATGTGGCCTTGGGGTAGCTTGCTTGACCGCCAAGAAGCCATTGATGTGGCCGTGGGGCTTTTGCATGCGGGGTTGGGCGTGCAATGCCGTAACAAGAGAGGGCTGTGGAGGCAAACGGCAGGCTGATCAAAGCTGCCGCGAAGCATTGAAGCATTTGAAGCTAAGAAAGACAAGTTCCAGCTGCCCCTGCCTTGGCGAAGGCCGGGGTCGGCGGACACCAACTTGTGAGATTCAATGACATACAGTACCCATAGGTATACCATAAGCAGTAGGCTGCCAACTTGGCATCCCAGGTCCCATCTTGTTTCCGGCGGTCTGTGGTGCCTAACGTTGCTTTCTGAACCGACAAGACGCTAGCTCTAAAAAGCAGTTCCCACACCCTAAAAAACAAATCTCCGCCACGCCCACCACGCTTTGGCCTCGGCATGCTGCTGGTCTCCGAAGGCTAAAACACTATGGCAGTGAAGGACGGACAGGCTCCGTTTTGGACTGGCTTTTGTTCTTGCAGCTTGCCGCTTGCCTTTCTTGTTCTTGCAGCTAGCCTCTTGCTCCTCTTGTCCCCTCTTCTCTGACGCGCTCCCTCTGCTGTCGGCGGGCTTCGGCGGATACACCATCTACAATACCATCTATAATGTTGAGTATAAAACCATCTATGAGTATAAAACCATAGTTTCTCACATGTGCCCCATTTTTTCCATGGCTCGGAATGGCTTTTCAACAGGTGATCAACCTCATGGATCGTGAACTGGCCCTGGCAGCCAACTTATCGCTGCCTGGCAGATGCGAACGGGGTATCTTTAGGTTGGTGATGGTTGATGCTTAAGACCTTTTTAAGATAAACTGGGTGTTGTATAATGTTGATGCTGGTTGATGGTTGATGCTCAATTGCTTATGCTAACTGGGAATCTTACAATGTTGTTCTCATTATTGTTTGAGGATTTCCTTGTTGGTGATTAAGGTGGGTTGATGTCCAAGAGTTCTTCGAAGTAAATGCAATAAGACATGCTGGCAGGCAGTGTGATGCCAATTGCAAAACTGTTTCCGCTTGCTTGCCACTTGTAGATATTGCAGTTGAATGTAATTTCAGGAATGGCTGAACCCGGGTTTGAAGGAAATACAACGAAATACAATGAAATTCACGACTGCAACAAATTGCCACCTGCCTCAATCAATGTAAAGTGGCAGAACTAAATACAGTGATCACATCCTGATACTGATAGCCAGCCGTGCAATCCTTGTTGCAGTGATATTCCTCACCAGTAGAACAGGCCTCGACACACCCTGGTGGTATGATAAGAAACAGTGACAAAAATAATGATAAGAATAATGATGGTGATATGGTGATAATGATAACGATAATGCCGATAGTAACAGCAACAAAGACAACAATGACATCACGCGTTAAATCATGATACCAGGTGAATTCAACTCTGATTCAAGATCAGATTGACTAGTATCATTGATCATTGATTCCCACAAAAAGACAACCGTTTTTTTTCATGAATCATTATGTTGATAATTATCTAGTATATATGCTACTGAGGTGTTGAGACCACTATTGAGCCAGTATATTGATCAATGATTTGTTACTGACTATATATTGCTGATGATATGAGAACTACTGGCTACAGTATTGGAAATTATTGAGATAATACATTGATTGATCCAATTTATTGTTCATTGTTGATTATTGATGATCGACTATTTATTAAATTCAATATGCCGTTTGTTCATTTATTTTACATTACTGACTATTCATTATTTATTATTGATGGTTTATTATTGATTATTATATGATTACGATAGATTTGCTAATCGGAACAACATCACTTCAGATTGAGGTATCGATATCCCGACGAGCCACTGGAGCAGCTCACTGATCTGGCCGGGGGGAATCGTGTTTTTTGTTCTCCGTGCGGATGGAAGATTTTTCGTGGGGCAAGGGAGGGTTTCGGGGTACACTTGTGGTTTAAAATGTTGAATTATGTAGAAACGCGTATTTTTACGATCCAACAGACGGAAAACCTATGGAAACTCACGGTTTAAATCTCGGGGAACATGTTTTTTTTTTCGCCTGTATTTGTTAAATATTGTTAAATCATCTATAGCCATTTCACTGGTTGATTTAGAATAGATGGGAACCATAATAATTTTTTGCAGTTTTTGTGGGGCATATTTCTCTCAGGAATCATTAAGAGGAAACTGTCCATCCTGTGAAAGATGATCTAAATTCGATCAGCTGTCAAACCTATGTTTTGAAGAATGATTGCCAACTGGGACTGTCAAATCGCCAACATTTTGGGAGGACACTCCTCCGATAGCCGATGGTTAATGTGGTGTCATGTGCAGTATGTGGTTTTGTGTGAGACTCCATGAAAATCTAGAAACATCACTTTCAGAATCTCTATATTGAGACTCTATATGTTGTTTCAACATCACCATTCCTGGTGGTTCAAACCTCATTTCTGCGGTAAATCTCTGCCTTGTTTGGACCTCCCCCCCGTGGTACCGTGGTCAGGCGTTCGGGGACGGCCCTGCCACCGCCTCGCCCTACGCCGTCCACGGCCCCGGCGTCGGAAGCGGCGTCGGACACGCGCGTCGAGCCGGCCCGGCGTCAAGGGCCAAACGCTCGAGGCGGGGCATGGTGAGATTCATGGGGATAAAAATTGGATAATATTAGTGGTATATAGTGGTATTGTAGTGTTATTTCTAATAGTATATGTAGCATCGTATACCCCATTATCTATAATCTGTAGGAAAAATCAGCAAAGACTTGCTGGAACTGGAAACAGCACGCACTGTGTCCCAGGGGGCGTGCCCAGTCCCGCCGCTCCGCCGGTAGTCGAAAACTCAGTTTGCCAACTTGAGTCTTTCAGCATTCAAGTTCCATAGTATGTCAGATAATCCATGATAATCCAGAATCATGGCAATCATGAAGTATAACAATGTAAAGTAAAGAATCTCAAGTGACAAGTGTAGATCCATAATTGATCCATACATATCAATGATATCATATCATTGCAAACCCATAATTATCCATCGAATTTTGATGGAGTAGACCACTGGCTGTCCTCTAGGTGCTGCTGCCGTCTATGCGCCGGGTGATAGATCAGCTGGGGGCGCTGAGAAACGCTCAGAACTGCGGCATATGCTACAGTATCTACAGTATCCAATCAGTATCCATGCCCACCATGAATCCATGTGGCTAGTAATTCATATTGACATCTTAGGCCATTTGCATGCCATTTGCCATTGATTCTTGCTATCCCCGGTCATGGGGACAGAGCTCACTTTTAGTGCTGTCCAGCTCTTCTGGTTCAAAGAGTGAGAGCGACAGTCCAGGGCCAGGGCCATGGAAAGTCTGGAAGCAGTTGAGACAATTGAGAAGATTGAGACGATCCTCAAGGACTCATTGTCACGTTGCCCGTTTGCATCTCCCTTCACAGGAATTGTGGAAAGATTGTTGGCGTTGTTCCAACCCATTATGTATTCCAACCCATTATAGGGGGAGTACATGGATCATTTTACCTCCATATTCCCAAATTTATCCCCCTTGTACCTGGGTTGTTTGGAGCAACCCCGATTGTGTGACTTGGGAAGAGTTTGCAAGACTTTGCTAAGTTCTTGTCATTTCGATGAAGGCCAGCGGTCGAGCTTTCTATTCTTGTAGCAATCAGGTGGTGCTTCCGTGCAAGGCCCAATTGCTTTTCCCGGGTCATTTTTGACTACTCGAAGGGCTCCCGCAATATCAATGCATCAACTCTGCTTCCGATCTGTAGAGTTTGGGATGCTTCTGATTGTATATCCCACCAGTTTGGGGATCTTTTAACAAAGCTCTACCCTTGCGGCCGTTTTATCCACCCCCGCAGGGCCCTTATACTCTCGGGCATAGTTGCTTGCTTTCTGTATTTAGCTTGCTAGTGACTGTACAGCAAGCTTGGACTTTACCCAACCCTTGTCAGGCAAGCTTTCAAAGCCTAGGGCATGAGGGTCGAATCACTTTGTTGTTAGATTATGTTAGATTCTTTTTGCTGGGGAGGCTAGGAACCCCCGAAAAAGCACTTTGAAGCTGAGCATTGAAAGCCGACAAGGCTGCTGAGCTGCATGGCACGACATTCAATTCAATAAATCCTCCTGAATTTATTGTGTATGCCAGGATCACCTGGGATCGTAGAATCTCACATGAAAACATGAACGACAGTATGGATCATGATATATTGGTCGTGCCGCTGCCACTCATACAGTAGCTCCTTGACACTTGGGATCCATTCCATATTCCAACTGCTCCAACTGTCAGATCTGTCAGGTTTGTTGCAGAACATCGACGAGCGCTTGGAGCGGCAACGGACATCGATCGAGGCCTCCGTTCAACGGTCTGCAATCTCCACGATCCAGGCGCTCAATCGCGGGGACCGGTCATCGGGCCACTCGTGGAGCCAGTCCTGGAGCCAGTCGCGAGATTCTCCAGTCAGCACGCAATCCTTTGAGGCCCCGGCCTTTGAGGCCCCGGCCTTTGAGGCCCCGGCGATCCCGGAGTCCCCCTCCTTTCGACCAGGAGATGAACTGGTGGAAAGATATATTGATTTAGATGTCTATGCGGCTATGGGAGAGGAGCCGGAGCTTATGGAGAGGCCACGGGGTCCACTCGTGTCCATTCAG
>CAMXCT020002697.1:10000-52500 GCA_947184155.2 Cladocopium goreaui
GAAAAGTATATTGGTGAAAAGTATGTGCAAGAAGAGTTTCTGGGTGAAGAGTCTCTGGGTAAAAAGTATATGGGTGAAAAGTATGTGCAAGAAGAGTCTCTGGGTGAAAAGTAAATGGGTGAAAAGTATGTTGAAGAAGGGTTAGCCTTGGCTCGAACCCCCTCCGCGTGGGTAGGCGGGACTGCTCTGAGAGTTCGAGAAGTGTGTCTTTGGTCCCTCTGTGGCCCCATTCTCTCTGTTCTGTTCCCCTGGGTCGTTTCAGTTCCTTCTGATGGAAAATGAGTGGGTTTCCGGACTCGTTGACTTTCCCCACTGAATTTGCCCGTGCTTTGCGGTTGTTCAGTGGGTTGTGCTCCGTTGGCGCCCTTCGGGTCTGGTGGCAGGCGCTTGCAAGTAGGAGGGATGAAGACTTCCCTATGAGAATCCTTTCTGATTCTGCGGTCAGGTGATCTTTGGCTGTCCCTGTACCCCTGGTTGGGTACATGGATTCCTTGCGGTTAGGCCACGGTTTTTATACTTCATTCTCGTCTTGGCCATCACGCTCCGATGGTGTTCAGGTCATGGAAGTTGAGCGTGGCCCCTCTTTGGCCCTTCCGGTATCCTCACCAT
Organism: Cladocopium goreaui; assembly: GCA_947184155.2. NCBI lineage: Eukaryota > Dinophyceae > Suessiales > Symbiodiniaceae > Cladocopium > Cladocopium goreaui. Next base: position 10,610 of record CAMXCT020002697.1, read on the forward strand.
ATGGTTCAACTTTTTCAGGTCCCGTTGAGCTGACTGCTCACCATGAGGATTTTGCCATGGCTGAGTCAGGTCTGTCTGCTGGTCCTGCCTTTGCTCAGGTCTCGCATGGTTTTTGTTTGGCTTTTCAGAGGTTCGAACTCTCAGAGCACGCGATCGAGCCATGGCACTCTCGGTGTTCTGCTGACGTCGTTCCAAGCCCTGCTGGCGTCGATGCAATGCCTGCACATGCTTTGACCCCGGAGTGCACCACCGCGGTCAACTTTCAACCTGGCGATGACAAAGCAGTGCTCGACTTTGAGCCCAGATTTCTTCGGATCAGATCAATTCAGGATGGACTGGAACAGGCCTTCGAGTCGACATGTGACTCTCCCGACAAGTCCTTTTATTGCCCCATTGTGCTTGGTCTTACGGCCGCCGGGAATGGCGTTTCCGAGCCTAGTCCTGAGACACCGGCCGGCTTTGAAATCCCCACCGGCCAAGATCAGCCTATGTCTTCTGTCGAAGGACACCCTGGCTTTCAAGTTGGATTGAAGGAGGTCACATCGGCATACTCTTGGACACATCCGCCTGAAATCGCACTGACCCTACCAGAGTCACCATCGGATGATGACTTTGCGAAGATCTGTTTACTTGAAGCTGTGCCTCCATTCTCTCTTCCGGCGGAACTTTCTCCAGAAGATGATCTGAGTATGAGTGGCCAGCGTGTGGCTAAGGTCTTGAGCCCATGGTTCTGCTGGGTGCACCTACGTGCTTTTCCAAAGCACGGGCAAAAGGGGCCCAGAAATGCGACCAGAAGCCGAGAAGCCGAGAAGCCGAGAAGCCCGACACAAGCCGAGAAGCCGAGAAGCCGAGAAGCCGAGAAGCCGCGAAGTACGACACAAGCCGAGAAGCCGAGAAGCCGAGAAGCCGAGAAGCCCGGCACAAGCCGAGAAGCCGAGAAGCCCGGCACAAGCCGAGAAGCCGAGAAGCCGAGAAGCCGAGAAGCCACCGGACAAGCCGAGAAGCCGAGAAGCCGAGGAGCCGCCGGGCAAGCCGAGAAGCCGAGAAGCCGAGAAGCCGCGAAGCCGAGAAGCCGCCGGGCAAGCCGAGAAGCCGAGAAGCTGAGAAGCCGAGAAGCCGAGAAGCCGAGAAGCCGAGAAGCCACCGGACAAGCCGAGAAACCGAGAAGCCGAGAAGCCACCGGACAAGCTGAGACAGTAGCCCTGGAACCCCCTCTGAACACTATGTTGCATCTTCACCATCACAAGACATCAACTCCCCAACCCCCTCTGAACAATACGTTGCACCTTGAGACATCAGCCCCGCCACCCCCTTTGAATATATGTTGCATCTTCGAAGATAAAGCCAGCGACCCCCTCTGAACACTACCTCGGCCCGTTAAACTTCTACATTCATTGAAGATCTTCAATGAGGGTTTAATTCTCCCAGCCCCTTCAAACTTCTACATTCATCGAAGATCTTCAATGAGGGTTTAATTCTCCCAGCCCCGTTAAACTTCTACATTCATTGACGATCTTCAATGAGGGTTTAATTCTCCCAGCCCCGTTTAACTTCTACATTCATTGACGATCTTCAATGAGGGTTTAATATTCCCAGCCTCGTTTAACTTCTACATTCATTGACGATCTTCAATGAGGGTTTAACTCTCCCCAGACACTTTTATGTTATGACTTCTACATTCATTGAAGATCTCAATGAGGGTTAATTCTCCCAGCCCCGTTTAAACTCTACATTCATTGACGATCTTCAATGAGGGTTTAATTTCTCCCAGCCCCGTTACACTTTCTACATTCATTAGAAGATCTCATGAGGGTTTAATTCCTACCAGCCACGTTAAACTTCTACATTCATCGAGATCTTCAATGAGGTTTAATATCCACAGCCCCGTTGAACCTAACATTCATGGACGATCTTTCCAATGAGGTTTTATTCTCACCAGCCGTTAAACTTACTACCTTTCTTTGCGATCTTAAATAAGGTTTAATTCTCCCCAGCCCCGTAAACTTCTCATTTCATGGAGATTTAAATGAGGGTTTAATTCTCCCCAGCACGTTAAATTTATTAAAAACTTCTACATTCATTGACGATCTTCAATGAGGGTTTAATTCTCCCAGCCCCGTTAAACTTCTACATTCATCGAAGATCTTCAAAAAGGGTTTAATTCATCCAGCCCCGTTAAACTTCTACATTCATGGACGATCTTCAATTAGGGTTTAATTCTCCCAGCCCCGTCAAACTTCTACATTCATTGAAGATCTTCAATGAGGGTTTAATTCTCCCAGCCCCGTTAAACTTCTACATTCATGGACGATCTTCAATGAGGGTTTAATTCTCCCAGCCCCGTCAAACTTCTACATTCATCGAAGATCTTCAATGAGGGTTTAATTCTCCCAGCCCCGTTAAACTTCTACATTCATGGACGATCTTCAATGAGGTTTTAATTCTCCCCAGCCCCGTGTTAAACTTCTACTTTCTTTGACGATCTTAAATAAGGGTTTAATTCTCCCCAGCCCCGTTAAAATTCTACATTCATGGACGATCTTAAATGAGGGTTTAATTCTCCCCAGCCCCGTTAAACTTCTACATTCATGGACGATCTTAAATGAGGGTTTAATTCTCCCCAGCCCCGTTAAACTTCTACATTCATCGAAGATCTTCAATGAGGGTTTAATTCTCCCAGCCCCGTTAAACTTCTACATTCATGGACGATCTTCAATGAGGGTTTAATTCTCCCCAGCCCCGTTAAACTTCTACATTCATGGACGATCTTCAATGAGGGTTTAATTCTCCCCACCCCCGTTAAACTTCTACATTCATGGACGATCTTCAATAAGGGTTTAAGCTCCCCAGCCCCGTTAAACTTCTACATTCATGGACGATCTTCAATGAGGGTTTAATTCTCCCCAGCCCCGTTAGACTTCTACATTCATTGACGATCTTCAATGAGGGTTTAATTCTTCCCACCCCCGTTAAACTTCTACATTCACTGACGATCTTCAACGAGGGTTTAAATCTCCCAGCCCCTTCAAACTTCTACATTCATGGACGATCTTCAATGAGGGTTTAATTCTCCCAGCCCCGTTAAACTTCTAGACGATCTTAAATGAGGGTTTAATTCTCCCCAGCCCCGTTAAACTTCTACATTCACTGACGATCTTAAATAAGGGTTTAATTCTCCCCAGCCCCGTTAAACTTCTACATTCATGGACGATCTTCAATGAGGGTTTAATTCTCCCCAGCCCCGTTAAACTTCTACATTCACTGACGATCTTCAACGAGGGTTTAAATCTCCCAGCCCCTTCAAACTTCTACATTCATGGACGATCTTCAATGAGGGTTTAATTCTCCCAGCCCCGTTAGACTTCTACATTCATGGACGATCTTCAATGAGGGTTTAATTCTCCCGAGCCCCGTTAAACTTCTACATTCATTGACGATCTTCAATGAGAGTTTAATTCTCCCCACCCCCGTTAAACTTCTACATTCATGGAAGATCTTCAATGAGGTTTTAATTCTCCCCAGCCCCGTTAGACTTCTACATTCATTGACGATCTTCAATGAGGGTTTAATTCTCCCCACCCCCGTTAAACTTTACATTCACTGACGATCTTCAACGAGGGTTTAATTCTCCCAGCCCCGTTAAACTTCTATTACATTCATTGACGATCTTCAAAGAGGGTTTAATTCTCCCCAGCCCCGTTAAACTTCTACATTCATGGACGATCTTAAATGAGGGTTTAATTCTCCCCACCCCCGTTAAACTTCTACTTTCTTTGACGATCTTAAATGAGGGTTTAATTCTTCCCAGCCCCGTTAAACTTCTACATTCATTGAAGATCTTCAATGAGGGTTTAATTCTCCCAGCCCCGTTAAACTTCTACATTCATTGACGATCTTCAATGAGGGTTTAATTCTCCCAGCCCCGTTAAACTTCTACATTCATTGACGATCTTCAATGAGGGTTTAATTCTCCCAGCCCCGTTAAACTTCTACATTCATCGAAGATCTTCAATGAGGGTTTAATTCTCCCAGCCCCGTTAAACTTCTACATTCACTGACGATCTTCAATGAGGGTTTAGTTCTCCCAGCCCCGTTAAACTTCTGCATTCATGGACGATCTTCAATAAGGGTTTAATTCTTTCCCCCTGTTATATATAAACTTCTACATTCATTGACGATCTTCAATGGGGGTTTCCGTGTCGCGCCGCGACGCAACGCCGTGTGCACTCTTGCAGAAGGAAGCGTCGCAGCGCCAACAGCGTCGCAGCGTCGCTCCTGCGTCGCAGCGTCGCAGCGTCGCAGCGCCAACAGCGTCGCAGCGTCGCTCCCGCGTCGCACGCAGCGTCGCAGCGCCAACAGCGTCGCAGCGTCGCTCCCGCGTCGCACGCAGCGTCGCAGCGCCAACAGCAGCGTCGCAGCGCCACCAGCGTCGCAGCGTCGCTCCCGCGTCGCAGCGTCGCAGCGTCACACTGGCCCAACGGCAGCGTCGCAGCGTCGCAGCGCCAACAGCGTCGCAGCGTCACACTGGCCCAACGGCAGCGTCGCAGCGTCGCAGCGCCACCCGCCCCCCGGAGCGTCGCAGCGTCGCAGCGTCGCAGCGCCACCCGCCCCCGGGAGCGTCACAGCGCAACGTCGGAAACCCACGCTTCGGCCCCCTTTGCCCCTGCACTGATCCCCCTTTTCCATTTGTTGCACAGTGTCACTGCTACCTGCATGGCACCTGTGTATTTTAGCTTTAGTGTTTTCATGCCAGCTTTCTGGCTATAAGTTGTGGCAGTCTGCGGGGCTGCTGGTGTGTGGCTTCTCGCCATGGTCTGTGGCCAACCATGGAAGTTGACACGGGGCAAACTCCTTGTGTTTGCTTTGAGGTGTGTTCGTTTCAGGCTTCGGCTTGGTCTTGTTCGGTCATTTTGATACCGTCCTCACGCTCACGAACCACTCGTCGGCGTGAGCACCGGCCTCACACGTGCGCGTGACTTTGAGACGAATGTCCGAGAGTGTGCAAGAAAAATTCTGGGTGAATAGTCTCTGGGTGAAAGGTATATGGGTGAAAAGTATGTGCAAGAAGAGTTTCTGGGTGAACAGTCTCTTGATGAAAATGGTGAAAAGTATGTGCAAGAAGAGTTTCTGGGTGAAGAGTCTCTGGTTGAAAAGTATATGGGTGAAAAGTATGTGCAAGAAGAGTTTCTGGGTGAAGAGTCCGTGGGTGAGAAGTCTCTGGGTGAAAAGTATGTGCAAGAAGAGTTTCTGGGTGAAGAGTCTCTGGGTGAAAAGTATATTGGTTAAAAGTATGTGCAAGACGAGTTTCTGGGTGAAGAGTCTCTGGGTGAAAAGTATATGGTTGAAAAGTATGTGCAAGAAGAGTCTCTGGGTGAAAAGTATATGGTTGAAATGTCTGTGCAAGAAGAGTTTCTGGGTGAAGAGTCTCTGGGTGAAGGGTATATGGGTGAAATGTCTGTGCAAGAAGAGTTTCTGGGTGAAGAGTCTCTGGGTGAAAAGTATATGGGTGAAAAGTATGTGCAAGAAGAGTTTCTGGGTGAAGAGTCTCTGGGTGAAAAGTATATGAGTGAAAAGTACGTGCAAGAAGAGTTCCTGATTGAAGAGTCTATGGGTGAAAATAAGCGGGTGAAAAGTATTTATAAGAAAAGTTTCTGGGTGAAGAGTCTCTGGGTCTGGGTGAAAAGTATATTGGTGAAAAGTGTGTGCAAGAAGAGTTTCTGGGTGAAAAGTCTGTGCAATAAGAGTTTCTGGGTGAGGAGTCTCTGGGTTAAAAGTATATGCGTGAAAAGTATGTGCAAGAAAGGTTTCTGGGTGAAGAGTCTCTGGGTGAAAAGTATATGTGTGAAAAGTATGTGCACGAAGAGTTTCTTGGTGAAGAGTCTATGGGTGAAAATTATATGGGTGAAAAGTATGTGCAAAAAGTGTTTCTGGGTGAAGAGTCTCTGGATGAAAAGTATATGGGTGAAAAACATGTGCAAGAAGAGTTTCTGGGTGAAAAGTCTGTGCAAGAAGAGTTTCTGTGTAAAAAGTATATGGGTGAAACATATGTGCAAGAAGAGTTTCTGGGTGAAGAGTCTGTGGGTGAAAAGTATATTGGTGAAAAGTATGTGCAAGAAGAGTTTCTGGGTGAAGAGTCTCTGGGTGAAAAGTATAGGGGTGTAAAGTATGTGCGAGAAGAGTTTCTGGGTGAAGAGTCCCTGGGTGAAAAGTATATGGGTGAAATGTCTGTGCAAGAAGAGTTTCTGGGTGAAGAGTCTCTGGGTGAAGAGTATATGGGTGAAATGTCTGTGCAAGAAGAGTTTGTGGGTGAAGAGTCTCTGGGTGAAAAGTATATGGGTGAAAAATATGTGCAAGAAGAGTATCTGGGTGAAGAGTCTATGGGTGAAAAGTATATTGGTGAAAAGTATGTGCAAGAAGAGTTTCTGGGTGAAAAGTATATGGGTGAAAAGTATGTGCAAGAAGAGTTTCTGGGTGAAGAGTCTCTGGGTGAAAAGTATATGGGTGAGAAGTATGTGCAATAAGAGTTTCTGGGTGAAGAGTCTCTGGGTGAAAAGTATATTGGTGAAAAGCATGTGCAAGAAGAGTATATGGGTGAAAAGTATGTGAAAGAAGAGTTTCTGGGTGAAGCGTCTCTGCGTGAAATGTATGTGCAAGAAGAGTTTCTGGGTGAAGAGTGTGTGGATGAAAAGTATATGTGTGAAAAGTATGCGCAAGAAGAGTTTCTGGGTGAAGAGTCTCTGGATGAAAAGGGTGAAAAGTATGTGCAAGATGAGTTTCTGGGTGAAGAATCTCTGGGTGAAAAGTATATGGGTGAAAAGTATGTGCAAGAAGAGTTTCTGGGTAAAGAGTCTCTGGGTGAAAAATCTATGCAAGAAGAGTTTCTGGGTGACGAGCCTCTGGGTGAAGAGTCTCTGGGTGAAAAGTATATGGGTGAAAAGTATGTGCAAGAAGAGTTTCTGGGTGAAAAGTATATGGGTGAAAAGTGAAAAATGGTGCAAAACTAAGAGTTTCTGGGTGAAGAGTCTCTGGGTAAAAAGTATATGGGTGAAAAGTATGTGCAAGAAGGTCTCTGGGTGAAAAGTATCAAGAAGGGTTTCTGGGTGAAGAGTCTCTGGGCGAAACGTATATGGGTGAAAAAAATGTGCAAGAAGAGTTTCTGGGCCAAGAGTCTCTGGGTGAAAAGTATGTGCAAGAAGAGTTTCTGGGTGAAGAGTCCCTGGGTGAAAAGTATATGGGTGAAACGTATGTGCAAGAAGAGTTTTTGGGTAAAGAGTGTCTGGGTGAAAAGTATATGGGTGAAAAGTATGTGCAAGAAGAGTCCCTGGGTGAAAAGTATATGGCTGAAAAGTATGTGCAAGAAGAGTCTCTGGGTGAAAAGTATGTGCAAGAAGGGTTTCTGGGTGAAGAGTCTCTGGGTGAAAAGTATATTGGTGAAAAGTATGTGCAAGAAGGGTTTCTGGGTGAAGAGTCTCTGGGTGAAAAGTATATGGGCGAAAAGTATGTGCAAGAAGAGTTTCTGGGTGAAGAGTCTCTGGGTGAAAAGTATATGGGTGAAAAGCATGTGCAAGAAGAGTTTGTGGGTGAAAAGTTAGGGCAAGAAGAGTTTCTGGGTGAAGAGTCTCTGGATGAAGAGGGTGAATAGTATGTGCAAGAAGAGTTTCTGGGTGAAGAGTCCCTGGGTGAAAAGAATATGGGTGAAAAGCATGTGCAAGAAGAGTTTCTGGGTGAAGAGTCCCTGGGTGAAAAGTATATGGGTGAAAAGTATGTGCAAGAAGAGTTTCTGGGTGAAGAGTCCCTGGGTGAAAAGAATATGGGTGAAAAGCATGTGCAAGAAGAGTTTCTGGTTGAAAAGTATGAGCAAGAAGGGTTTCTGGGTAAAGAATCTCTAGGTGAAAAGTATATGGGTGACAAGTATGTGCAAGGGTGAAAAGTATGTGCAAGAAGAGTTTCTGGGTGAAGAGTCTCTGGGTGAAAACTATATGGGTGAAAAGTATGTGCAAGAAGAGTTTCCGGGTAAAGAGTCTCTGGGTGAAAAATCAATGCAAGAAGAGTTTCTGGGTGAAGAGTCTCTGGGTGAAGAGTCTCTGGGTGAAAAGTATATGGGTGAAAAGTATGTGCAAGAAGAGTTTCTGGGTGATAAGTATATGGGTGAACAGTATGTCAGTATGTGCAAGAATGGTTTCTGGGTGAAGAGTCTGTGGGTGAAAAGTATATGGGTGGAAAGTATGTGTAATAAGAGTTTTTGGGTGAAGAGTCTCTGGCTGAAAAGTATATGGGTGAAAAGTATGTGCAAGAAGAGTTTCTGGGTGAAGAGTCTCTGGGTAAAAAGTATAGTATATGGGTGAAAAGTATGTGCAAGAAGAATCTCTGGGTGAAAAGTATATGGGTGAAAAGTATGTGCAAGAAGAGTTTCTGGGTGAAGAGTCTCTGGGTGAAAAGTATATGGGTGAAAAGTATGTGCAAGAAGAGTTTCTGGGTGACGAGTCTCTGGGTGAAAAGTATATGGGTGAAAAGTATGTGCAAGAAGAGTTTCTGGGTGAAAAGTCTGTGCAATAAGAGTGTCTGGGTGAAGAGTCTCTGGGTGAAAAGTATGTGCAAGAAGGGTTTCTGGGTGAAGAGTCTCTGGGTGAAAAATATTGGGGAACATAGGGATAGATGGGATGCTGGCTTTCGTTCCCCCTTCTCAGGTTCGTTTTCCTATAATCGGCAAGCAAAGATCACCCTTTGACATGAACTACCACATGTTTTCAATCCAAACATGACATGTTTAAGTGACCGGTTTGCTTGGTTCGTGTAGCATGGTTTGCCAGCATGGCTTGCTCCCTCGTGAACATGCCCGCGTTGATGCTTGTTGTAAGACCCTTACTTTGCTTGCTTGCGCTCGCCTTCCTTTTGAACGGTACATGCGTGCTTGTGGACAGTTTGCTGTTTCTAAAGTTGCCTATGGTTGGATCGCTCGCGCTCCCCCGTTGACTTTGTCTAAAAAGTTGTGGAGTTTGGTGCATGTTGGAAGTGGTCGCATTCGTGCTGCGTCGATCTGGTTGCGTGCTGCCTTGTTTGGCGGGGGCATGCATCTTGATGTGTTGTTTGCCACCCAACTTGCGTTTTTTTTTTCTCGCTTGCAAAGGGTCTCGTGCCTTGACTTGGTCTACTTGTCGCGGCTCTCCTGCCCATGCCTTTGATTCCTGGTTGGTTTCGCAATGTTTCGCATGGCTGGAACCGGACAGCTGGATGGAAGTGGACTCATTCTGATTCAGGTTGCTGTTTGGATCTTTCTTCCGCCGGTGACATCGGTCAGCGTCAGCATGTTGTTGGAGACGCTTGGCGTGCTTGGTGCTTGCGTCGTCACATGGCATCCGAGCGACGGGATGTTCAGCTTGACTGCTTGCATGATGCTGCTGGATGTTATTTTCGTAGGATAAACTGGCATGCTACTCGTAAGTTTGCCGTTTCCTGCGCGGAAGCAAGAACCTTGGTTTCTGGTGCCACTTTCTCTCCTGCTGCTCTTGGGGGTCGGATGCCTCATCGTCCTTCTACCATGTGCATTTGGGATGGTTGCACTGAACTTGGCACGTTTGATCATATTGCATGGGAGTGTGCTCGTCGCTCGAGGAACATACATACCTAAACCTGCCGAGTTTTTATCTTCTCGGTATGGTTGGGTCGTTACAAACAAAGATTGTGACGTTGATGCTGTGCATGGTTGGTTGGTTCATGTGCAAGAGACTCTTTGGTCCCTTGTCCATCCATGCTGTGCTTGTTTGTATGAGTTACCTTCCGATTTATTGGTCTTGCCCACTTGCACTCCCTTTGGGGTTGCCTTGCCTTCGTGGGCTTCCCCTCTGGGTTTGGCTTGGTTGGTTTGGGTCTTTGCCCCCTTGGTTTCTTTTTGCGGTGTTGGTCGGTCCTTCGCTGGGCTGTTTGCGCCTTTGGTGTGGTCTGGGCGCCTTGGCCTCCCGATGCCATGGAGTCGTTTGTTCCCGTTGGGCCTTTGCTCTCGGTGTTGATGGCGTGCTTCCGTTGTGGGCTGGTGCTGCTGCTGCTGCTGCTGTTGCTGCTGTGGATGCCCCCTCGCTCTGCGCTGTCTACTTGGGGGCAGTTCAGATCAAAGTTCACACCTTTTACACGTTTGCCAAGGTCTTTTGCCACAGTGCCATCGCCAGCGCCGAACAAGATCATGAGATCATGGTGCAGTCGATGGTGAACGAACAGGAACGCATTCGCCAAGCGTTTGCTGATCTGTTCCGTCTAATGGACAAGGCTGGCTGGATCAGTTTTTCATCAATAGTCAGTGGGATTTATCAGATTTGCCCAATTCATTTGTGCCATCCCCAATTTACTCATCTACCAGTTTGATCCCATTTTGAAGTTCTCAAGAACCATACTGCCATACTCCCCACCGCCAATACCCAACAAATTATGTTTGCGTTTGTTTTTTTCCCCACTATATTTATAGGAGTGGTATTTTCTCCAAACCCCAAAAGTGTGTTGTAACAAGAAAACATGTTATGCTGAAAACAGTGGTTCACCAGGAATTTTTTTCTTACCCAACAGGATGGCAGCGGCACCATCACCATCAAAGAATTTGAAAAAGGTTTCCACGTAGAAACTACGAAAGCACTTTTCGAAGCCCTTGGACTTAAAGCTGAAGACGCTTGGACACTCTTCAGGAGCTTGGACAAGGACGGGGGCCACAACAAGCACCACCATTTTCATGCCAATCCGGCCAGCAATTACAGATATATAAAAGAACCAGGGAGGGAATCTCTTGGCTGTTTTTGGCCTTTGTTCGTTCGTTGGTGTCTTTTGGAAATCGCCCTGTCGGACAGGACGGTGACCATCGGATTGGAGAGACGGAATTTGTGCACGGGTGCATTAACACTCGTGGTCCCGCTCGACAAGTAGATTTGCGAAGACAGGCCCAACAGAACAGGAGACTTGAGCAGAGGGATGTCGAGTTTTTTTTTTCAAGTGACAAGATCGAACTGGGAAAACATCATAGCATATCATAGCGCAAGGGATGGAACAACCTTCAAGAACGGTTTTTCCGGCACAGCAGCACAGCCAGCTTACATCACCACTTGAGCCTTGAGCCATTCCGTTTTCAGGACACAACTGGACAGCTTGGAAGGCGCTTGCTTTGAGTTCCTGGTGCTGCTCAAAGAAGTGGCACAGAAAATGGACATCGACCCTTCAGAGATCCTGGGAGCAATTCATTCCGCCCAATTGAGCACCCACAGCGACTGACTGAATTTGCTAGTTCTGCTGTGCTGTAGCAATTCGCAAGTGGCAGAAGAGCTTGAAGTCAAAGTAACTCCTCGACCTCCAAACGGAGCTTTCAGGATATTGCTGACTTTTTGCAGCTTTTTCAGACTCGAACAAAAAAGCATAAAAAAGCGAGGTGTTCTAAGATACTACAACTGGATATTTATCTACATAATGAGGATTAATGAGGTGTCATCAGTTTCTCCGTGAGAATGGGGATATACCGTGATATACTAATGATATCTAATGATATACTGTATATATAATTATGATAAAGTACTCCATATTTGCGGTGCTACCATATCCCAGCATCCAGGTCAGATCACGACGGGTGGTGCCACTGCCGCGCCCGAAGCCACAGCATCTGTCTTGTGCAAACATGGCGGTTTTAAGCCCAAGAACTGATCATTGTTTTAGGGGGATCGTGATGGTAAACCATGGATTTTTTGGTATATACCCTCTGGTAAATAAACATAGACCCTGGAAATCACCAATTTTTAATGGAAACTAGTCTTCCAACCCCTATCTGCCAGGGTCTATGTTAATTTACCAGAGGGTACCGGATTCTTGGACATTGGCCAGTGACTAAAACTGTAGACTCTCAGCTTGCAACATGTCCTGGACTGGGAATACATCTCAGGACACTGCAGAGTGCAGATGAACAAACCGCAGAGTCATGTGATATTCATTTGGGGGCCTTCCCAGAAAACGGTTTTATGCTTGGTGTACTATATATATATACTATTGCATAATAAATCTTGGTATATAAATCTTGGTATATAAATATTACCCAGTCATGTGATATTCATTTGGTTCGTTACGGATGATGGATGATGTCACTGTCATGACTATGTCAAGTGCAATGCATGGTTTTCGACCTTAATACAGCATGCACACTGCCTGAAGGCATATCTGCCTGAAGATATATCTACACGCTGCATGCATATTACAGATACAGATATGCAATGCAGCTTGAGGTCTGGAAGCCAACCGTCGCAATGGAGGTGCCAACAGGGGGATGCACGGTTATTCATATCTTCAGACTTGACACTCAACCATATTCACTGCTGTAACAGCCTGGTTCAATGGGAACCGTCACAAACCCCTCTGCTGCACACTTTCGGCATGCCATGGCCTGTTGGGACTAATTTTCCTGGTGCACAAACTGGTGAAAATTGATGGGATGAGTTTTTTTTGCACAGACCTCTGAGGTGGTGCATCACGAGGTGCCAGCCGCGCAAGGCACTAAGTGGAGTCAGAGCTGCCCCAGTCCTTGAATGAACACAGCATTGAAATGGAAAATGTATGAACATGGGTTGTTAGATCACTTGTACTCTGTGGTAAACGGACACAAACTTCGTGGAACAATGGGTGTTCTTTTTTGCGTCTTTGCCACTTTCCATTCTTTGTGATCAGCGAAACAACTAAAATGTGTGCCAAACCAAGCTCTAGTTTGACGGTTCCGTGTATACGTGCAGACCCTAATGCGCAACATGAACGTTTTAGATTGTAAATAGATGAAATTTGATGACATTAGTGTATCAATCATGCATTAAATATATCATATGTATATGTATAGTTATATAATTAATTATACATAATCATTATATACACATATATTTATATATAGTTATAACGATAGTTATTAAATATGTAACATACATACATACATACATACATACATACATACATACATACATACATACATACATACATACATACATACATACATACATACATACATACATACATTACATACAGACATACATACATACATACATACATACATACATACATACATACATACATACATACATACATACATACATACATACATACATACATACATACATACATACATATATATATATATATGCAGAAATATACACCAATGCAAAGATGTAGTGAACACACTCCAGGTTTGGCTTCTGCCAAAAAACAGAGGGTCAGGACACAGCATCGCCCTGAGGCTAGATCCGACATGAACTGCTTGCCAGATTTGGTGCCGTCCATGCAGGCAGGATCCATAGCATCCAAGGTTTGGATTTTTCTGTGCGGCCTGGCCAGGAGCCATTGCAGCATCCCTTGCCTGGATCTAAGCAGGAATTCTGGCACGTCAGAGCCGTGGGAAGTCCTGGGAATGTGGCGTTCATGTTTACAGATAGCGTGACTGGCGACACCATTTTGTGATGCTTTCTCTCGACTAAGATTGGGCTGTATCTGGTGATGACCCTGCAACGTTCAGTGGTAGTGAGCCCTGAGCTTCAGAATCTCGCTCGGATTCTTTGATGCTCTCTAAGATTGTTGTCAATGCCATCCAGATTAGTCACTTGTCTTCGGTTTGTAGATCTTTTTAGTCGCATTTACTCATTCCTTCTTCTTGTAACTTATCCATGTGAAGCTCAGTGGTAGATAGGAGGGCTGATGCTGACCGGCACCACGTGTCAACATCCGGCGCGACCTTGTGATGCAATCATCGCATCACCCGACTTTTTGTGGTTTCATGGTGCCACCATGTGGCACAATGTGCCACCATGGTTTGGAGGAACAATCTCGACCCTTCAAGCTGACTTTGCCCTGTCAAGGTGCCGATTGTGCCGATTCTCGTGGTCAATTTATTCATTCGTTCATGAGTTTAGATACGGCTTTTGGCAAGTCAGCTCTCGCTCATGAGAGCCAATTGGAAGCTGTTTGTGTGGGGCAAAACATCACCTTTTTTAACAGTGGGATATGACCATTGGCCGAAGATACGGCTCTCGCGCCTGATTTGAAGAGCTTTGATCAACTCAGTCGAAAGCTTCGAAGATGCTATCGGTAAAGAGGTGGGATCTGCCTGGATTCCTGAGGTCATCTAAGGTCCTACAGTGGACTGTACCAAGAGCTTACCAAATCAGGACGTCTCACCAGTCTCGCAACCAGGACTTTGGCACAGCAATGCTCAGTCGAGCAAAATCCAGTCAAAGTAGATGAGAAATTCGAGATTGACAGGAGTGAAAAATGTGATGGTAGATGATGGTAGTATATGACTCAGCAAAACTACAGTATGTATTATACATTAATTAATGTACATTAACAGCATGTGATGCTAATTTCTTTATGAACGCAGTGAGTATTTCGGAACTGTGCATTGCTGTTTTGGCCATAGATTCTTTGCCCGTCTCACGTTGTGATTTGAGCCCACTTCTGGACTCAAAGCGCAGGTGACAGCGGTGCCATACTGCAGGAAATGGTGCTACAATGAGTCTGGGTGATATCGACACCTATCACCTGATGCAATTTTTTCTAGGGATACCTGATTATACAGTACAAAATACAGCAATCATTCATAATTTGATATTATTCGTAATGTGGCATGTGAATATCCTAAGGTCCTAATATATATCCTGTACCGTTCTCGGCTCAAAACGGTCAGCCGTCCTGTGGGCGGAGCAACAGCCAGCATCTCCGATGAAACTGTTGAGTTTTGCCGTGGAGCTGCCTAACCCTTTGAGAGAACTTGGGTATAAAAATGGGCTCATGCAGCTTGAAGAAGAGATTCCAATGGATTCCAATGGATTCCAATGCATTTCCTGCTTTCTCAATATTTCACAGTTCTATGAAATATTATGACATCTACCTGAGTTACTGTGCTAGAGTTCAAAGGGTGCTTAAAGCATCTTCCAGCCTGAGTTTCGTTTCAATGCCCAACTGTTTCCCAGGTTTGCGATGGTGCTCGGAGAACTTGGGCAGCGGATCACCGCATCTTTTCGGCGCCTGAATCAGGCGCCGATTATTGCAGCTTGGGCAGTCGCGGCGTGAGGTCTCGTGATGTCTCGTGATATCCGCCCAATGGGTGGATTTGCATCAGTACTGGGTATCGCAAGATTCCAAAGATTTCCAAAGTGAACAGATGCGAATTAGATATCCACAGAATTCCACATATCTCCACAATTTGGAGGACGCAAAGAAGACATATCCAAACATGTCCATCTGCGAAACCACTGAGTTTTGCGGTCGCCCTGATTTTTAAAGGACACTTCTCCCTCTGAGCCAAGGATGATGACCTTCTGGATGAAGTGTTGAAGGAAATCGCTGCTGCCCTGCTCCATGCGGATGTCAATGTCCGTTATGTTTCGGAGCTCAGGACCGTGCCCAAAGGGTGTCCGAGGGCTCTGCTTGCAATGTCTTGTGCGTTGTGCCGCAGTATCACTATTCATATGCATGTGGCACGTTTCTTGCCAAGGGTGGCATGAGTGTGGGGCAAAGTGTATGGTTTTACTATGTTTTACTTCTTCTTTGACAACTTACACCCGAAGAAGTTGCGGAAACGTTGCAACGCATATTATGCTACTTGAGTACGAGGATTTCCACAAATTCCCGATTTTAAGTTGCAACCCCGGTGGACCAACTTTATCCAACATTGCTGGGGGGGTGGCTGGTTCATCCACAGCAGTTGCGTCTCTCTTGGAGCCTCTGAGCCAAAGGAGCAACGTGAAGAAGAGAGTGCTTCTTGAAAGTGATGCTAGTGGAGTCAACAAGCGAAAGTTGATCCAGAAGGCTCAGCTTAACATAGCTTAACAGCGCTGCACAATTTTTCTCTGATTGACCATGGCACGGCTTTGTCGAACAAAAATACACACCCCAGAATGTATTTTGCCGGAGACACGAGATTACGAACTGTAAATGTATGTACTGTATATATATAATTATACATACGTATATATATATATTATATATTATGTATATATTATAATATATATATACATATTATATCATTCTATGACATATATATATATATCCCATGAATAAAAAGTTGCATGACCTCCTCCAACCATGATCCTGCAGAGGCAGTTGTGGAGGAGCTGGTTCGGCTGGTGTCTACAGATCGCAAGCCCTACAAGCTCGAGACACTCTGCTAAAATGGGAGCATAACATTGTATAATATCTGTAATATATGGATTTTATGTGAATTAATGGTGATTTAATGCGATTTTATGGGTATAGAATGGGACAAGACTTGCGCGCACTACTGTTTACATACTGTATACGACCAAGAACAGTAGTGTTTATAGTTGGTGGTTTCAATCGCATTTCAACCATCGAAAAAGGATGACGATCACCACTTTCATATCGGGATGTGTGGCTCCAGCTCAGGAAAGGCAAGTGCAATATCATCATGTTCGTTGGCTTGCAGGGAAGTGGCAAAACCACCACTTGCACAAAGTATGCACACCACTACAATAGAAAAGGCGCCGACTGGGCTTCCTTGAGTGTCACTCTAACAGTCAAGCTTCCTCAAGTCCTTGCTACTGGTGCTCATAAAGATCATCGAGTCGATATATATATATACACATATATATATATATATCGATATATATATATATCGATATATAAACTAGTATAAACTGGTACTGGAAACTGGTACTGCTGTAGATGTGGTACTGATTGGTATTGACCATTCCCGGCTTCCAGGCTGGAAGACGGCCCTAGTTTGTGCGGACACCTTCCGAGCTGGTGCTTTTGATCAGCTGAAGCAAAACGCCTCTAAGGCGGAATCGAGTCAGACTGCAGTAACCAGAGATCGAAACCAGTCGAAACCCTTGATGGTAATTATGGAACCATATAGAACCATTATTATAAGGTAATATGATATGGTAATAGTGGTAATAGTGGCAATAATGGTAATTATCATTATTTGGCGGGATGAACACCAGCGTCGTACTATCTATTGATATTTTGATGTTCACCAAGGTATCAAAGTTTGGCTATGGTTTTGACCCATAGAAAAATACGACTAGATGATGTGACCGACAAGATGATGACAACATGATGACAAGATGATCCGAGGTTTAAGCCAGCACATAGGACATGGTTCTTCTCTTGACATGTAGAGATAGCCTTGAGTTGTTATCTAGCCTTCTGTTGCCTTCGGATGCCTTGGGATGTTGCCAGTGGACTGGTCAAGGTGAGAATACCTTTCTATGGCGACTACAATGAGACGGATCCAGTGAAGATTGCGGAGGAAGGCTGGCAACCTTAGGCGGAAGGGAAGCAGAGACCCAACCCAACAGGGTCGCCCCACACTGGCAGGTGTGGAACTTTTCAAGAAGGAAAAGTATGACCTGATCATTGTGGACACGTCAGGTCGACACAAGCACCTCGGCAAGAATAGAGAGCGCTCTTGAAACCAACAGAAACAGGTCATTTCACAGGATATTTCATGATATTTCACAGGTCTTAGTTTCAGCCCAGCAGTCCAGTGATGAACCCCCCAGGCAGGAAGCAGCTCTTTTTGATGAGATGCAGCAAGTAGCAGAGGTGCGCCCTGCACTGAAGCCTGACGGCCACGGGATGGAGGATTTGGGGATCGCCTATTTTCAAAGCCACACAAAGCCACGGAACATCAACATCAAATAGATTCAAATAGCATAATATAGATATAAACATATATAAAAAATTAGAATATAAATATCAGAATGTGTTCTACAGTTTGATCGGTATGTGCACACCCTCATTTTTGCCCAATAGGCGTACAAACACCTTCGCATGCGCACGTGGATACGCATTCATGAGAGTTTTTTGCATCCCATGAGGAGAAAGCAGTCACATTCCGCTACCATTCCGTTTATTCCTGCTGGGGGTGACCATGTGAGAGATGGTTGGCGTGCAATGTCACGCATGAGTTTGTGGTATGTGAGAATTCAACAACGGAATTTGGTGAACTGATGAAAGGTACAGACCACAAACATCGCAGAGCATAACCTTTGAAATCCCCTTGGACTCTAAGCACCCCCGGTCTCTACAGTATCATGATTTCAATGATATGTGTATGTACATATATACACAACAAATGTATATACACCAATCTTCAATACCATGTAGTTTGAATTTGGCTGAACATTGCTGCAATTTAAGCTATATACATGAATCCAGCAATGATTAGAATGCTGTCCAGCAATGGAGTTTGAGGTGGTGGCACCGAACGACATCATTTTTATCATGGACTCTCACATTGGTCTGGACCCAAGTCTCGCCTAGGCCAAGGCTCGCGGATACCGACACTGGTAAGGGGCGATGCTAATTTATGAATCCAATTCCGAGATGTGATGACGATGATGACGATGACGATGACGATGATGATGATGATGATGATGATGAAAAGTGGTGGTGGTGGTGGTGATGATGATGATGGTGGTGGTGGTGGTGATGATGATGATGATGCTCATGCTGATGATGCTGCTGCTGGTGGTGATGATGGTGGTGGTCCTCATTATGATCATTATGATCATGATGAGGTGCGAATGATGTGAGATGAATACTACAGAAATGGAATCGACTGTATTCAGATTGGGCAATGACGCAACTTGTCACTCGTCACAAGACTCGGGACCAGGTATGGCTGGTGCAATTCAAATTCAGGGCATGGATGCGTGTTGGACCGATCAATCCGCACAAGTTGTTTTTGGGTGGCGGGAGCAGAAACCGCTGTTTTTTGCAGCAAACGTCAAATCTGACTTCATGTGAATGTGGAGTCCTGTCCCTGGACAAAATGGCCCCAAAACGCCCAGCTGGTCATATAAATATTATTAACGGTGAGAGTTTTACCACACTTTTGCCTTGAGTTTTGACGGGCTGAACGGCCGAAGTGGTTTTCGTAAATCACCAGGTGCATCACAGTAAAAACCCCCGTGATTGAATGTTCCGTGATGATAGATCCCCCTCGTGAATCCTGTGGCTGTGAAACGCCCTGAGGTCAAGCTTGTTTTGATCAAGCAAAGGCCTTTAGAGAGGTGGTCGACATTGGTAGTGTGCCCTCCTCAGCAAATCCAGTTAGTTTCCTTCGCTGGGACATGCAGGGATGTACCTCAAAATTCAGAATTTGATGTCTTATCCCCAACTGTCACGAGATGGTAACGAGCTTTAGAAACTGCACAAAGTTGATAGGCCAAAAGTGGTCCAGATGCCATCTCCTTTGCGACGATTTTTGTCGATCACTGGTTTGTCAGATCATCCGCATCATCCCTAAAGAGTAGGATGGGTATACTGAGTGTACCCTATACCGCCAATATACGGTAATCAAACATGGCAATTGGAAATTCCCAATAATAGAAATAATAGAAGTTTTAGATGGGTCTTAGTGGGAGAAGCATCGAACTAAATGAGGGATTCTCCAGAACGCCATGTTGCCCCACTGCACTTGGCTCTGCAGGTGATCATCACCAAGTTAGATGGGCACGCAAAGGGTGGTGGTGCGCTTTCGGCGGTCTCTGCCACGTAGGGACACCAAGTTGCTGGGGAATTCACCGTTGATCTCGATGGTTTTCTGCCTAAAACCTCCAAATATGATCAAATATGTGTATATATAATATATAATATATTTTTATAGGAGATTCCCATAGATGCCATAGATTGCCCATTGCCATGTTTGTGTCCCCTAAGAAGGGTCTAGGTTATCATGTTTGTGTCCCCTAAGAAGGGTCTAGGTTATCCGATTTATAAATATTTATAACTGGAGTAGTATAACCACAATGAAACCCACATTTCGCAGCTGAGCAGCTAAGATTCAGCATTTCGCACTAGCCTAAGCAGTTTTGTTGCGACAAATCTGAGGAACTCGCCGATCATTTTCCTGGGAACGGGCGAGCATTTTGATGAGTTTCTTGGCGGGTTGGCATCGCCTGTGGAAACACCGCCCAGATTTTGACGGCTCAAAGACGACAATGGAAAACACTCCTATTCTGCTCGTAACTCTGATTACTTTTTTGGTTTCTGTCAGGTAACTGCCATTGTCAATATATTATGTGATATCTCATGTGGTTCTTTGTTTAGAACCATCCATTATCATCAATAATTATTGGGGTTTCCTGAAATGGTTGAAATGGGAGTACCCCCAAATCATCCATTTTAAATCATTTTTGGGGGTTTCCTGAAATGGGGGTACCCCCAAATCATCCATTTTGATAGGATTTTTCCTCATAAACCAAACATTTTGGAAGTTCTACTTGACCAATGGATGCAACTGCCTCGCCAGGTTCCAACCCTTCGATGCTCAGAGCTTCGTCTCGCGACTCCTGGGCAACTCGTTGGTGAACGTGCCCTGAACATTTGGGTCAAAGAGGAACTGTTGACCATGAAAACATGATATATACTACATATACATATATATATATACATATATACATATATATATATACATACATATATACACACACACATATATATATATATGTATGACAATAATAATAGATATACATTATATATAAATATATGCTACATATTTGTTTATATTTATTGTGGAATCTATGGTAATTACTTAGTTGGTGCAATGTGTACGGATATGAATATGGTCAATACTTATCATTGCAGTTGGAAAGTTCTTTGTGAGCCGGCTGGCCATATTTGGCAAAGTTTGTTGCTTTCCTGAACATCTTAAATCTGTGCATTTCCGAAATGCTTTGGTCGGGCAGCTTTGGTGAGTCATCAACTAGAGTTTTTACAAAAACTGACATTTGCAGGTCATCGGGAAATTAAATGATTTAAACACCCCCAAAAAATAGGGGTTTTGCAATTTTTGGACATTGGATGGCTGGATTGAAGCGCAGCTTGAGGCATGGGTGACCTTAAGGGTCTCTTCCAGACCATCACAGAGGCACATTTGATGCTACCATGGCATATCATGGCATTATATAGAATTTCACCCAACCTTTCATATAGTGATGATATATATGTATATATATAGTATAGTGATGATATATTCCCTAGTTTATTTCATGTAGAAAACCATTTCATTAGGTTATCATCATCTTCCCTTCCGGAGAGATTTTTTGGTTGGCGGTTTGACAAATGGATGCGTTTGAAGGCCATGCCTTTGGACAAGCAACCTGAACTGCTCAACAAGATCTCCAAGGGAAGGCAGGTCGCGATGAAAAAACAAGATCTCCAAGGTACCTGAAAAACATTGAAAAACATGGTTTCAGCTGTTTAGAGCAGGATGTAACATAATTATAATAGTAATGGATATCAGCAAGATATCAGTGGATGTTCATCCGATAGGTTTAGATCATTTTGATTCATCCCCGTGTGGCAGCCTGCCGATGTCAAGAGTTGACTGCAGACATGCTGAGGATACGATGGTTACAATGTGCTGACATTGGGTAGATTTTTTTTATTTCGTGCTAGGAATGCACCATATTTATTTTAACCGTAGCTGCAGCTTTGGAGATTGTGGGTGTTCAGAACCGAACAACAATGGAATATTATGGAATCCATTGGAATATTATGGAATATTGTGGAATATTATGGATTCCAATGTATGGAATATCCATTGGAATCCATTGGAATCCTGTTCGGATCCCAAGAACCGTCATGTCTCCGTGGCAGGTTCTCCCTTCGTGACTTGTACGAGCAGTCCGGTTCTGAGATCTCGTGGGCAAAGGATGTCCATGAAGTCATTGTAGAGGAAGTGGTTTAAATATCCTCTGGTAAACGTTTACATAACTATGGGAAATCACCATTTTTGATGGGATAATCAACTATAAACGACCAGTTTCAATAGCTATGTTAAATTACGAGAGGGTAAACTTCGTGGAAGTGAGCCAAGCGAGGTTCCAGAACTTGCAAAAGTCCGGGCGCCCAGTGGCATCAATGGCAATGCGTGATGGTGAGCCACAATATTCTGATGAAATATGAAAAAATATGATCAAGTATGATGAAGTATGATTCAAAAGTCTGGATGAAGGGTTTTCTACCTCCTCAATGGTATGTGCCTGTCTCAACCCTCCTCCCTGTATCAAAGATTATCAAAGGTGCTTTCTTTTTCCCCTCCTCAAAGGTCCTGGTTTCCCAGCCGTATTCCTCGAAAACTTTCCCATATTCGAAGGATTTCTCATGGCCAAGTGTTTTCCCACAGTGAAGGCTCGCGCTCAAGGCTGCAAAATAGATAAATAAATAAAATCCCGGAGACAAACCCATACCCCGGGGAAGAACACTTGCGACCGAACATTGCAAATATGCATACAACATGCTATGTGTTTTTCTCAATGGTATGTGCCCGTCTAATAATTTTTTTATTTATTTTTTCCTCCCCGGAGGTCCCGGAGAGGAACCCTTGGAATTTCTTCCCCTGGAGGTCCCGGAGAGGAACCCTTGGAATTTCTTTCCCCGGAGGTCCCGTAGAGGAACCCTTGAAACCCTTTTGCTCGTTTTTTTCTCTTCGTCGTCTTTCGTCGTCCGTCGTGTTTCAATGGGGATCCTTGAGACAGACACTTGACCTGAGCAAGACCACAAACGAGAAAGTACCTTGGCGCAGACCTTCGAATGATGAACTACTTGTGTACAGTATCTAATCTATATAATGATCACATGTGTGCGTTCCACCAGAGTCTTGGGTAAGATCTTCTGACCTTTGGCACGCCTGCCCCTTGTTCCTCGCCTACCTAAGGATGGGACCCATGAGTCAACTGATGCAGATGATTCCGGGGATGTCCAACTTGATGCCGGCAGGTGGGATATGGTGCCCACATGTGCCCACTATGTACCGCTGGGATCCGCTGGGTCGTTGTTTTTTTGGCGGACAGGTGCAGAAAAGGAGGGCGTCAAGAGAATCAAGCGGTTTATGGCCCGGTACTTGGGATCGAGTCGGCTTCCAGTGATTCGTGGACAAAGTGCTGAGTCTACTGCCAGCATTGATCAGCTGAGGTCATCATGGACAGCATGCCGGGTGCACAGAAAACTCATGTTTTTCATTGTTTCTAATAAAAGCGGGGCTTGTTTTGCAGGTGTACCCAAGTAGCACGGTGATGATACTGTATTGTCATGTATTGTCTCAAAACATCTCAAAACAAATTCCATTTTGGCAGCATGATTTTCAGTCACTATTGTCGGCTTCGGATGAATCTTCAGCAATTTGATGCATGCAAGCAGTTCGAGTTATCTACATCTGCCATTTTGTTTGATGCCTTCAAGGACGGATACAGAGCTTGACTGCGAAGTGCAGCTGACTCTTGCTTGGAGAAGATGGGTTGTTTTGATTGGAAAAACATGTGCAGCAAGAGAAACCAGTCAAGCCCCAAATGTTTCTTGGCAAACTCGATGCAGTGATATAGAATAGATCCGCCACGATCCAACAAAGATGTGCCATTTTCCCTGCTCCTATGGTTTTAGCCGAGGAATGATTCGCGAAAGTTGCGAATAGCCAGAGGGGCCGGTGCCTCCATACCTGAGGTGCCAATGTACCGATTACGGTTGTTGCTGACGACAGGGACCGGGACCACCGCGGAGAATACTCTGCAGGTGAACCTGCTCATCGATGAGTACAAACGAATGGAGAAGATGGTGGGCAAGATGGGCAAGAGCGGACTCTTTGGAAAGGGCAAAGCTGGCTTGAGTTTCGCTATCACTCGAGCTGACTGTAGCTTCGGTGGCGCGTTGTAAATGCTGAATTTCACAGCATTGGTTGGCAGTGCAAGCATGCAATCATCGCGTATGACTTTCAGACTTTCATGACGTGATAATTACATTCGACCTTCATCCAGTGTCCACACGCTATTGATGGAAGTAATGCAACAAATGCATACTGTACAAATGCTCCATCCAGTGTTGCAGCAGATTATCAAATTTTGACAGGATAGTGTTCCAGAACATGTGTGTTTGTGTGTCTCTGTCTCTGTGTCTCTGTGTCTGTGTGCGTGTGTCTGGGTTTCGCTCACAGTTTTCAGATTTGAATCTCAAAAATCTCAATCTGTTTGTGTGCATTTTCCATCCTGATTTGGGAGAGAGACCAGTTGACGGACATGGGTTGGACCGACTAAGCCATCCGTTCCTTGATCCCTCAAGACAGCAACGCGACAGGTGGTGAGCTTACCCAGCTCAGCAGAAACCCTGGACAGGTGCAACTGTATAACCAATGCAGGAGTATCCAGCAAACAACATCTATATAATGATTTCCAGAATTGGTTGAACCATCTATGTTGTTGTTGTTGTTGTGGTTGTTGTTGTTGTGGTTGTGGTTGTTGTTGTTGTTGTGGTTGTTGTTGTTGTTGTTGTGGTTGTTGTGGTTGTTGTTGTTGTGGTTGTTGTTGTTGTTGTGGTAGTGGTTGTTGTTGTTGTTGTTCTTGTTGTTGTTGTTGCTGCTGCTGCTGCTGCTGCTGTCGAAGAAACACATACGGGAAACTCATAATATGTGGATGTAAAACAAAACATGTCCCATGCATTGTTTCTTAAACCATCTTACCATCCAGTGTTTAAATCCTTGCAGGTGATGCAGAAAATGTCAATGGCCTCAGTCATTTTGTCGGATGAGGTATGCCACAATGTGGGCAACCCAATGCCATAAACCTGCTATATAATTTATAGCACCCATGAACATCATGATTCTTGGGGATGGTTTACTGGTTTGCTATGGGGTTTAGTCCATTACTGCTAGTATACCAGTATACCATAGGAAAGTCATGTGTCCAATTAATCCAGCTGAGGCAGAGTGCCATGGATCCCCGCATGCTGCAGCAGATGGGCGGCGCACAGAACATGTCATCTTCGCCATGCTTTGGCATTGTATGGCTGGGTATGGCTGGGTATGGCTGGGTATGGCTGGGTGCTGGTCATTCAGAATTGAAATCCCTAGGGAGGAGTGAGGAGTTGTCGTGCAACACATCATCATGGGGGTAACCTTGCTGTGGACAGAATGCACATGTGCTCAAAGGTCTGAAATATCTGAAATATTCAATTTAATATGATTGTCCGTTATAAATCATGCATTTTGAGGTACCTTGATTTATGGACCCCCCCCAAATATCCATGGTGCTGGTTTGTTACACTGTCTGTAGATTCCTTTTCGCCAGGATGAAGATGATGAAGGCTGCAGCCTTACTGCTAGCCTGCAGCCCACAAGGGTTTGAATCTAAAACATCCCACGTTTTCCCGCGTCAGGAGTTTGGCAAGATGGAAAACATGGGTGGAATGATGGAAGGATTGGGAGGTATCGACCCTGCCCAGGCGGGGGGATAGTCTAATCGTGGAATCCTGGAGGCTCATGACATCATAATGGCCGAACAGGGGGGACGTTTCTTTGAAACAATTTTTTGGAATTGCAATGAGAACTATATAAAGAGAATCAAACAGATCGTGGATGATGGCAAGTGATGGGTCGGGTGCTGGCACAGATTCATAGAATTTCACTGCTTTGAAACAGACTGTCCTGCTACGATTTTGCGCAGGTCGCAAGCATGCAGAAGATGATGGGTGGCAAGATGAAAGGCAGAAGATGAGCTTTGGAGCGGTCCTGACCGAGACGCATAGGACACGCCATTGGCCTGAACCTCTTCTGTTCGCTTATTACTGTCATGGGAAATGGTTGGTTGATGTTGGTTAATTGTTCATGCTGGTAACGAATTGAATCCAGTACATATGTTGTTAAATATAGTGTGTGAATGTTTGAAAATACACCAGGCAGATTTAGTTGTAACACATCTTTTGGGAAAGGCTTTGTGTGCAGTTTGTCCTAGTGACTCGGACAAACCGCCGAGGAAAGTCTCACCCGCAGTTGTAGTTGCCATGACGTTGCGATTTTCAGCTGCAAAAATGGCCTTCCGCGGTTCAGACTCACCACCAGAAGCTACAACTGTCACGGGGTCTGCCATGCTAACCACAAGACTCCCCAGCCCCCAGCAGTCTTCGCCTCAGAGTGGAATGATTGGCCATTATATCATATTATATCCATTTGCTTTTCGGCCCAGTTGAGTCAGTCCAGAGAGAGGCTGGTGGCTGGTAGTACGACACGGCCAGAAAGGCGCAAAAACCCTCGTCAAAACTGCTCCTTGATCGGACCTCAGTCCTTGGATGCTGTGGTGCTGAGTTTGAGGATGTAATTAATAGATATATTAATAGGTATTAATAGGTAGAATACGGAAAACAATTAGCACATATTAACAAATTAACATTCATCAACCATAGAATCATCTTTCGGCACATCTGGTGCAATTTTGCCTTGAGGCGGTTGCTCCGTTTTGAAGGACCTTCCCACGAGACCAGCGCAGATGGCGAGCGCTGGGTATGGCGGCGGTGTCGTGGCCCCGAGCCTAGCTGCAGTGGTTTGAGCCGAAAAGCAGGTTGTCTGTTGGGAGTTCGCATTTTTATGGATTTTTATGCATTTTTGATATTTGGAATTCCGAAAACTATATACCAGGTTTTCTTGGTCCAAATTCTAGATTTGGACATATTTGGACATATCTGGACCTAAGAGATCCAAAATAGAGCTGCTACAACTACTGCCGATGTCCTGAGGCCTGCGTGCCTCAGCATGACTCTCTTCCGCTGGAAGGATCTGAAGTTTTTGATGTAGCACCATTGAAAACAACAGCAGTGACATTACACATATTATATGTTATCTAAGTTCAAGATAGGTGCTTGATATCCAGCTATAAGATAGGTACGCTACGCTTGGTGCGCTTGGTACGCTTGGTACGCTTTGGGTAGGTACGCTTGGTACGCTTAGTAAAGTACGTTTGGTACGCTTACCAACCGTACCGACCGTACCGACCGTACCAGTGAACCGTACATAACCGTACCACCGTACCGTACCAGATTAAGGGGGGGGGTCAAGGTGGGGGCGTTTTGGATGTACCAATACCCCCCCCTTGACCCCCCCCTTAATCTGGTACGGTACGGTGGTACGGTTATGTACGGTTCACTGGTACGGTCGGTACGGTTGGTAAGCGTACCAAACGTACCTTACTAAGCGTACCAACCGTACCAACCGTACCGTACCACATGTACCAACCGTACCGTACCAAGAAAACCAAACCTACCAGCCGTACGTACCAGACATGTTTGGATCTTACTTAAGGCCTCTACCACCTATCTTGAACCTAGCTGTCACATATTACACGTTTTTCCAACTACTTGTGATTTGGGAAGCTGCTCTGCTGAACTGTTTTTTTGTGTTTGACCAACGCCGTTGTGGCGTGGTACGAGGAGGTTGTGGCAAGCATGCAGAACTTCTTCCGGTGAGCAGCTGAACTGTCCATTTGCGCATCAGAGGAAGATCATATAGTGGTATGATGACAGGCCACAACAACAGATATCGATTGAAACCCAACAACATGGTACTACACAGAAAATGAATATGTTCACCAAAAGACACAAGAATGATACCTTATTGAAGAAGTGTCCTGCACGCAATATGAGCATTCTGAGCAAGGCATCAGTCAAGGTTCAAGGTGTGCATCGACTTCCCCATCATCATCCTTTATCATCATAATAGATGATTGTAATGCTCAATCATAATCCAAAGAATCCATGATAATCCATAACAATCCAAATAATATCATATTATAAGATCAAATAACCATCTGTGATCATCGATAATCCCATAATCGCATCATCCCGTAATCCTTCTTCACCCAGAATTGGTCAAGGGCAAAATCGAAACTGGAATCCCTATATGATATTTGGCGCTAAAGACGCCCTGGTCTCTGGCGAAGATTTTCCCATCTAAAATCAATTAAAATCACTCCACTAAATAGATCTAAATAGTCAGATTGTTAGTCAGATTATTAGTCAGATCCCATTTTTGATGGTTATCCAATCAATCCACATCCTAGGTGATCAAAACAATGGATCAATCCACTCATTGGATGTTCTATAGCGGCTAGCGAGATCCCATTAATATCCTCTATAAATCCCCATAAAATCACCTGACATCCAGGGTTTTCATCAGTTTTTCATTGGTTTATCTCTCACAAAATAGCAAAATGCACCTATAAATCTCCAGAAAACATCATAAAATAGCCATATCACCCTATAAATCCCATCAATCCCTATAAAATCTCCATAGAATCACCACCGGAGGCTCGTACCAAGATGTCCTCCTTTGGGGACGACGAAGAGCTGGCAGAGGAGTTGCCGCCCAACCGGACCCTGCAGCGGCTTCATGGCTTCCATTGATTCCATTCCCTGGATCGATGAATATGCTATGCTAATGCTATGCTAATGGTGAATTTCATATCAGTTCCATGATCATAATTGATGTATGAATTTTCATGGATTCATTTATGGAGAATGGATTCATTTATGGTGAATTGATGTAATTGATGTATGAATCTTCATGGATGCGTTGAATCTCATTGATGTAGACTGTATCATTTGGATGCTTCCTGATATGTATTTTGAATATTTTTGAATCATCTGCAAATCGTTAGGGTCGATGGTTCCAGGATTCTGAAATTTGAGTCCACGCAGATCCAGATCAGGGTCTCTTTTTGTTGGTGGTGAAGTCACAAGGGAAGCGGCTCCTCTTTAAGCCTACCTCAGCTGGAGGTTTCAAGAGGATGCCAAAAGCATTCTGAAGGAGTGCCCTCAGCGAAGGATTTCGCAACTCGTAAAGTTTGACAATGACATCTACTTGCAAGGAAGTTTTTCTCTCTATCCCTACGTGCAAACTACCACAGTTTTTGACCCTGCTGGTTCTTTTCCCCTCGAAAATACAACTCAATTCAGGTCCATTTTGAATGATGTCGGTGTAACCTTGGAACTCGCAGCAGCATTACATAAGGGTTCCTTTTTTTCCAGGTACTTTGTCTCCTTAGCGCTTGACGATACTGTGGTCTCAGTCATGAGCTCAACAGATGGATCACGCAGCTGATTCAACTTTTTTTACACAGATCACACAGTTCCTGAAGCTGTTCCCCCATAGATTCAAAGAAATGACGTGGCAAATCATGGTAAATCACTGTGGTGAGGTCCAAGAACTGCTCGCCTCCTGCCCATCGGAGGTGAATCACTCTGCTGAAAAATGGGAGGAGATTTTGGATTAAGAGAAAATCCAATGAGGTTCATGTGTTTTCTATCATGGTCTATCATTTTTTAATTAATGATTGATGGGATGAATTTATGAATGTCATGAACCTGAACATGTGTGATCTGCTTGACAAAAAGATGATTATCATTGATGATCGTCTTCCAGTCACACAGCTTCATTGAAACCAGCCTCTCGAGGCGGACGAGCTTGGCGTTGTGGCAATGAAGATTGCAGTTGATCGAGAGAAGGACCTGTGGGACCAGAAAGCATCGAGTTTCAGAGAAAGTCCGTCTGAAATGGTCCGTTTTATCTGTTTTCTTTTTTTCCTCAGCAAAGTTGATGTGGGTGTGTCTGAAAATAGTGTACCCCTAAACCCAATGGTTAATGATCATTATCCCTATTAAATGGCTATAATTGGGAATATACCCTATTTTCAGACAAACCCATGTACATTCTGAAGAGAAGAACCTTTGGCCATCGCCCTTGGTGTGGCATGACAAGCCATGGACTTTACATCCTCAGTGGATGGTGATTGGTCCAGGCGATTCCTCTGCCAGCATCCGGCGGCGTCCTGCCACTAGGACACTTCACGGGCGGTCGTCACTCTCTTTGACGCCCTGAGTAGGCCTGTGGCCTTCTGTGGCCTTGTGCGTTTGCCTACGTGTGTCACAAGTTGACAGTGCTAGTGTGTTGATATTCAGTTGGAGTGAGTTGCAAATCGAACAAGTTAGGTTCAATTATGTTCACAAGGAAATTGAATCATCGTCATTCCTATTGAGCACCTCAATGAGGATTGACAAGGGCCATGTGAGCACACTAGGTCCAACGTCCTTGATCGCTCAGCGCTGATTCGTAGCTTTGAGAAGATCTTCTGCACTTTGGAGGAGCCACTGTGATATCAATGGACATTATTGATGTATATCTTAATATCCTTAATATGGTGATATATCCCTTATATATTGGCGGATGGTTATGGTATGTTATGGTGATGGATACTGTAGCAATGGGTATATTGACAGAGATTGAACCACCAAAGGGAATATTTTTCCAGCAATAGATGGGGACCAAGAAATTAGGCAAAAACCGTAATATTTTCGCTGGTTGGTGGTTTCAGATATTTAATCTGCTTTCCATCCTGCCTGTGCTCATAATCCCAATTCATTGATATCTTTCAGGGAGGTTGAAGACACCAACCAAATGTTGCTTGACTTAGTCGTGGCCAATTTGTGCCTCTTGTACTCAGACCTAGCTGTAGTTGTTTTGCTTCACAGGGCAGGCACTCTGCTGACAGGTAGGACACGATGGAGATTCAACGAGGCGCTTTTCACAGGTCCATAGAGTCAATCTCATAATCTTTGAGTGTATAAATCATATATAGGGATTATGAGATTATACATGATAAATACTTATATCCCCTATAGTACTTATAATCTTATCATATCTAGGATATACTGATAAGTACTGATATTTTCATGACATCCTGGTGGCACGGAATAGCACGGGATGATGTGAGGACCTCAAGATTGATTGTCCTCATGCCGAGAAGGGTGTCCTTGAGATCATACAAGGATGCATGGAAGTTTCTTGGCAAAACCAAGGGGGGGTGAAACGGCTATGCCAGAAATTACGATCCTAGTATTATAGGGCGCTTTTACATACTTTTACCTTTCGCATCCTTCACATTGAGCCGACTCTTGTTGTGTTGGCTGGTGAAAAGTATTGGTGGGTCTTCTCATTTTGTTATATTTCTTGGCATATTGGAAGCATTCGCACGCCATCGGAATCCATTATTATCAAGCAGTTTATTTGAAAGACAGACGTCGGACCCACTTCAATGAAAGTGTTTGACCAAGGCCGGCTGCGTCGAAACAAAGCTTCTGACAAAGCTGCCGGCAGCACCGACCAAGTTACGCAACTGTGAAGACCGTGAAGCTTTTCAGTTCAATGGCATCAGCATTGGTCTATTTGGTTTGTTCAAATCTCCACGCAGAATGATAGGCCCATGCATCCCATGCCATTTTGCAACGGCTTTCATAATGTTTCATCATGTTTCATCTGAATTGGACTTTTTTGTGGCTAAGCCGTGGCCTGAAGTCACCGTGACTTGGCTCCTTTTGAATAAGTGTTGATGTGCCCGATTTTTTCTGTGCCAGGAGACCTTACTTCGTGCTGGTGTTCAAGATCAGGCACCGAGTGGAGGGTGGTCCATTTTTTTTAAATGTACATTCTGACTGGCATAATTAGTGACATGTTTGGGTACACAAGCAGATGTTCTATGCAGTTAAGAAAACAGTGAAACACGCGACCTCATGTTAGACAGAAAACTTTGAACCATGGATTACAAAACAATTGTATAGATGCACGGAAAGGATGAAATTATCTGAAGTTATGAAACGTGTGCCACGGTGTGCCGCTTCTGAGTCTGCTCAAGCACTGACCTCTGAGTGTCCCGGAGCGAAGTGCGTTCCGTGACTTGTTCCTGGAGCAAAGAGCTCAGCAAGAGCTCAGCTGGTACTGAGGTCCCTGATGTTGCTTTTTTTTTTTGGCACGATTGGTGCAACTGCTACCACACTTACGTACATTCAACAGCTGAATGCAGTCTTTGCAAAGCCGTCATATGAAATCTATGCATTAACAATGTCGTGGCCAACAGGGCCGATGCCTGAGGAGATGATGGCCCCGCTTGCAGCTGGAGCAGTGTCAGGCACAGTGTAACAGCTTGACACTCAAAGATAGGTGTGCCATGTCTTGGGGCCCCTGGAGGTACAGCAAAGCAAAGCTTGCCGGAAGGCGCCCCTTCATGGTGACTCCTATAATTGGGTCCCAACGCAATAGTGGGATAGGTCGGATAGGTCGATACCTAGATTCATACACCTACTGTGGTGGACCATCTGAATGGCTGGTTGATATCTGTTGATTGCGGACTTTACCCAGGACCCTGGCCCAGTTGATAGACCATGAGATCTCATGAGTCAGTATTCGTGACTACAAAAAGTAGATAAGATGATTAACTGATTACCATGCCTACTAAACATCACTAAACAATCATCGGAAGCAGATGGGGGTTCTCACCACCCCATGTGCAGACCATCGTTGCCAGGCATGGCCCCTGTCACCCGGCCTACGAAGCTCTTCATTGGAGGCTATAGCTTTACTACTAGATCTGATGAGCTTCACCAAGCGTTTTAACTACTATGACTCTGACCCAGAAGTTGGGAGCCCTTATCATCCTTATCAACCAAGCTTTTTAAACAAGTTCACAGTTGGTGCCAAATTCAGGACCTCATGCCTCATGATCCCTATAGACTGGTCAATTTTCATCATTTTTCCATTGCAACCATCCAAAGTCGTGGGCTTCCGTGGTTGGTGCAGGCATCACTCGAAACACCACGTGGGGAGCCCCAGCGACACTGTACAGCTCACCATGAGAAATCTTGCTTTGAGCGTATCTATCCCAAGATGATCAAGATGGTTTTATGATGTTTTATGTAAGGTTTGCATTTTCTTAAAAGATTATAGCCTATAACCCAGATTAACTGTTCATGAAGCATTCCTGATTGCTGTGTTGAAGTGTCGAAGGGTTCTTGGGTGGAAGTGAACCAGAGGAATGCTGGACGATGTCAATCACAGACTTGCAATGGACGTGCCAGATTCAGTTCACATAATATATATATTTAAGCGCTTACGCGCGACAGCTGGCCAGGGGCCCAACTATGTTGGCCCATTTTGTGGCTATGTTGGCCTATGTTGGCCTATGTTGGCCTATGTTGGCCTATGTTGGCCTATCTTGCGGGCAATGTGGGCCCAGCTTGAGGGTATGTTGGCCGATCTTGAGGCCTATGGCCCATTTTGACCCATCTTGAGCCACAAGATCCGAAACATGGGAAAAAATGGGAAGAGCACAAAACACTGTAAAACGCGGTATATTTTGATGGTCCCGAGAAGTCGGCGGCAGGGGGTGCAGCCCCTCGCTCCTACGGAGAGGAGAGAACTGCCGTACAGCAATGCCACGGCCAGCACCGGGCCCGGCGGGCCCCTGGCCGGAATTTAAGCGCTTACGCGCGACAGCCGGCCAGGGGCCCAACTATGTTGGCCCATCTTGTGGCTATGTTGGCCTATGTTGGCCTATGTTGGCCTATGTTGGCCTATGTTGGCCTATGTTGGCCTATCTTGCGGGCAATGTGGGCCCAGCTTGGGCTACGCCCCCTGCCGCCGACCCCAGGGCGATCAGATCTGTGCGTGATTAATGAGAACTCCAGCAGATGTGGGGATGAGGAATGAATCTAACGTTGGGGTAAGATGCTGAACTGCACACATAATCACACAATAGCCCGTATACAGGATACAATTATGTCAATGCTTCCACATCTGCCTCTTTCTCACCGAATTTCAGAACAGGCTTGTGTCTCAGAGGGGCTCAAGTGACGCGAAGTAGGAGAAAAAGGGTTTGCCGCAGCCACGGACTCGAAAAACTGAGGGTTCCAGGTTTATTTGCGCCGCTTTTCCTGGCGTCAATAACATTCAACAACCACACACCCAAAAAACCCTCCCAGAGGTCGGCAGGTGTCAACAGATAGTTGGGCGAGTTTATTTTTGCCATGGTTCTTCGAGTAGATTCACCTTACATTGTCATTCCGGTTTCAGACCCGTATTGGCAAGACAGGTGCATGTTTCTGGCTGCCCAGCTCGAGCTGGCTTTGCATCAGTGCATGCCACATTCTGGTTGGGATCAGGCCCTGCAGGAAGCTGATGTTCAACTACGATCAGCCAACTTAGACTGCAGGCTCGATGATGACACTATGAGTTGTGAATGCAAAGATAGAGAGCAACCTTTGTCAAAAGTTGAGCAGACTGTTTCCTCCAGTCCCTCGGAAGGATGCCAACTGCAAGGGAATGATTTTGACTTTGATTTGCTTGAGCATTCAATGCAAGTTTTTGCAAACTTATCCGATACTTTGGATTTGCAAGTTGATTGGAGTGCCTGGCCTTGGCTTGGTGACAGCCATAGCAACTGCAAACTATCAGGCGGCGAAAGGGTATTCGAAGGCACCAGCGCTCTCCGACAACGAGTGTGCCTGGTAGGCCTCAAGAGAAAGGATCTGAATGGCCAAGTGGTAAGGACACCCACCACCTCGCGGCCATGGTCTTCTGCTGGGTTGGGCCCGTTGGGCCCGTTGGGCCCGGCGACAATTTGGGGGCAGTCAGGCAGTCCTGCTGTATGAGGTTCTTGGAAGGGGATCTTGTAGGGATCCTGTCGAGATCCTCGAAGATTCCTGATTTTGTAGAAGTCCTTGCGAGGAGATCTTGTGGATATCCTAGTGAAATCCTTTGTTGTAGAGGTGTTTGTGAGGAGATCTTGCGCACATCCTGCTGGAATCCTCTAAAAGATATTTGCGCGAAGATCTAGAAGGTGCTTGTATGAAAGTTTGCAAGGGAAGCCTTCAAGAGGTTCTTGTACAAAGATCTTGTCAGATCCCCTCTACCAGGTCCTTCTTTGACGACTGTGTGAAATTCTCATTGAGGTCCTGGCTTGAGGTCCTGGAGTTTTTGTTCACAGATGTTTTCCTCAACGCTGTTAGGGCCTTTTTGCCAAGCTATGATTTCAAAAGTTTCACCTTGCGACGGCTTGGTGTGGGTCAAAGAACATGCGCCATTTGGCCCACTAGCACAACACATCATTTTTTTTTCATGGGGAGCAGGACGTCTAAAAATGTTTGACCCATACCATCCCATATTCATTTGAGCAGGGCTGGAAAGCTTTAGCTAATCCCTTTTCATGGGCTGACTTTTAGAAATGGATAATGATAATCCTCGATATCTAGGGTAATATAGGAATACTGCTCACTTGCTGGTTCCGGCAGCGCTGACGCGGATATGTGAGATAAAGCCGTCACAAAAGGATGAAGCGAAGCACGGGATTTTTTTTGTGGCCGCTGTCTAGGAAAGAATCGCAGAATCTGCAAACGGCACCGCTTGACAAATCATACCCCGAGTGGATCCGAAGGATTTTGTTTCACCGGTTGGTAGTCAGCAGCTGGTGCCGAACTAATCAACATCTGGTGGAATAATATCTGTAACCAAATGAAGAACAGAAAGCATGTGCATTAGTTTTATTTAGCCATGGATGACTGAAGCAGGAAAGCGACGAAAATTGGAAACATGATCCCAATGGCGTGCTGGGATCATACATTTTTTCATCTACAACCAGATGTAATTAGGTATAAGATATACATAAAGAACAATCACTCAATAAATAAATATTTATGTGTGTATATGCATTAGAAAGATACAAGATGCATACATTTATGTATATATATATATACATATGTTGAAATACGGCTAATGCCTGGGTTTAGCCTGGCAGGGCAGCGACGATGGGCAACGAAGCGTCATCATCATCATCATCATCATCATCATCCTTTGTTGATCTTTCCAGTCGAAAGCAAAAGCAAACGAGAGTGTTTTTTTTTTATATTCCTAATACCTGTGGTGATCTTCCCACTTGAATCTAAAAGTTCAAGCAGGGTGGGCAAGTATGTTTCTAAGGGAGCTTTTATTCCAAATACCTATCGGTGATCTTCCAAATTGAATGTAAAATTCACGGGCGGGGAACTTATATGCCAAATAATTACCCTTGTTGATTTGCCTGCTTGAATGTAAAGTTGAACAGAGATGCTGCTCCAGCCAAAATTGCTGTGGGGCAGGTGTGTGAACTCATGAGCTTGCCGAACCGTTCAATCGTTGACATCAAGTCATGTTGGGTATTGGAGGTTCATCCCTTGAAGGAGGTGAAAGCCAAGCGCAGTGTCTTGACTGTTTTCCTGGCGGACAGCTCGGGGGTGGTGACCTGTGGGCTGTCGTCGCCAGTGTGAGACGGCATCAGTCCAATCCTGGAGAAGGCCATAGATGAATGTCAGGGCAACACCTTCCCGCAGATTGAGTTGGTGCACGTGGAAATCATCACCATCGCAACCCGGCCGTTGATGCTGGCCAAGCTGCAATCGAACCGACAGACCACTTGCTGTGTCCTGGGGGCAAGTCCATGCAGTGCCAGGGATAGTGCAATGGTCGTGGAGAAGTTCGACGATCTGGGCGAAGCAGGCTTGAAGGCATGTCTCCGTGGCCGCCTACAGGATGTGAGCATCGTGGACGAAATCAGACAATCCAATCAGAACAGCCTTTCTGGTGGACCAGTGCGGGACGGCCCTTCCTATCGTGCTCTTTGGGGAGCACGCTGTGGATACGTGGGAGGAAGGGGCCCTGCTTTCCATTTTCCACGCATGCAGCCAAGAAGGGTTGACCAGTCCCGATTTCACGGAGCAAGCATCTGGCAATTGGTGGATTTATTCAGATGCATACGTGTTGACCATGACGTGCCCTGCCAAGACCGTGGGCATCAAGAAAGTGAAGCACATCGAGTGAGGCTGCAGCGGTGGTGGTCTCTCATGCCAAATTGCCGGCTGTTTCAAGGCCCTATAGGCAATGCTTTCGAGCCTATAGTGTTCTTTCAGCGAGTTTGTGCGGCCCGGTGTGGTGTTGATGTGGAAGTTGTTGTTTAGCATTTTCTTGTCGGCAAATCCAGAAAGTGGTGGGCAGGTAACAAGATGCAGGGTTGTTGTAATGCACTGGGTCAATAATAAAGGCGACGCTGTCATTTGAACGGCACTGGTCGCTGGGACAGAAGCGAGCTTCAAAGGAAGGCCTGGAGAGTGAAGCCTGTAAAGAAGGTGGCTTCAGTCTTCAGCCACGTGGAGCTTGGAAATGTTGGGCTGTAGTTCGGTTTGCCGGAGTTGCGAGACCGACATGAAGAAAGTGAAGAAAAAATATGGTTGGTAGAGTCTTTTAACTGAGGATCTTGGTTTCGCAACGCTGGAAAGCTGAAGTGTGCTGCAGAACTCGGCCCGAAGCTGCACGGCACTCGGGAGAAAAACATGCAATGGGTAGGCGGCAGCCGGTTTGTCCGGCAGTTACATCACACTGTCAAAACCTATGCCTGCTGGTAGATACAGAGGAACATTGAGATCTTTGCAATCCGGGAAAGTTGACCGTTTTGTGTTTACTGGGCAAGGTAGTGAACCGTGTAGTGTGCCGAATGCTTTGGCTTTTAGATGCCAACTAGCTTTATAAAAATCTTTCAGCCTCTAGCAGGGACAGATGATTTTAATTATTTTATCATTTTTTCATTTTCTCTATCATTTTTTCCATCAATATTATCATTGTATTTGTAGTCACCAAATGTACTTTCATTTCTTTTTCATCAAAATTATCATTGAATTTGTACTCACCAAATGGATATTCATTTGTTTCATTATTCCCCACCTGCCAGGTGAGGGTTGTTAGATTTTCTCACAGTTGTTCTCCTCCTCCTTCTCCTCCTTCTCCTCCTTCTCCTCCTCCTCCTTCTCCTCCTTCTCCTCCTTCTCCTCCTCCTCCTTCTCCTACGAAAAAATGAAAACTCCTTGTGTTTGATAATTCGCTAGCCAGCTGTAACTCACTGAACAATTCACCAGCTTCGGTAATCAAGAATCAATCGCTACTAAGTAACAAGAAATTAAATGACAATGACACGTAGCAGGTAGCAGCTAGCAGACAGGAGCAAGCTGCAACGAGCAGGGTGTCCCCAGCAAGAAATCACAGCCGGTCCAGCCTACCCCAGCCGGGCCCCAGCCCAGCCCAGCCCAGCCAATGATAAAAAGAATGCTAAAGCAGAAACACATGAAAAAAATGATAAAAAGAATGATAAAGCAGAAACAAATGAAAAAACAATGAAAAATGAAAGCAACTAAAAAAATGGAAAAACATGAAAAAAACAAAAAAACAAAAGTGAAAAAAACATGAAGAAAATGAAAAAAAATGATCCCGGCCCTACCACCCAGCCAGCCAGCCAGCCCACCATCCCGGCCCTCCCGGCCCTACCACCACCAGCCCCCCACCCTCCCCCACACCATCCCGGCCCTACCCAGCCCCCTCCCCCACCATCCCGGCCCAAACTTCTCTTCCACCTCCAGCCCTACAATGCCCAGCCCACTCAAGCTCAGATAAGACAAGATTAGACGTTAATAATGATATTCATTTTGTGGCACGGAGTAGCTACTGTGGAATGAGCAAAGGAATTAAATACACTTCAACACATTTGAATACACCACCTAAAAACATCATAAAACAAACAAAAGAAAACCAAAACTATGCAATCACTAGAAGTAGTAATGAAAAAAATGAAAACTCCAAAAAGAAGGAACAACATATGAAAAAAAGGTAAAGATCTATGAAAAAAATGAAAACCAAAATGAAAAATGATAAACTAACTAAATCATTGATTTCCAGAGTAAGGCTGGCAGAGATGATTATAAAACTAGCTTGCGCCTTTCGTGAGTGTGCTCACAGGTTCGAATGCGAGGAGAGGAGCCGCTGAGCGCAGCAAAACTGGAGGTGAGGGCATTGGTGCGACTGCGGAATAGAAGTTCTAGAGATTTCTTTGGACAGATTCCCAGCCAATGACGACCATCAAATTCCTATGAAAACACCGTAATCCACCAAAGTTAGTGGTACCAAAATGGATGCCATAGATCAGTTCTTTCCGGGACATATTTCCAGCCAAGGACGGCCATGAAATCTCTTTGAAATCATCATAATCGACAAAAGTTAGTGGTACCAAAACGGATGCCATAG
Source organism: Cladocopium goreaui (assembly GCA_947184155.2). NCBI lineage: Eukaryota > Dinophyceae > Suessiales > Symbiodiniaceae > Cladocopium > Cladocopium goreaui. Next base: position 49,317 of record CAMXCT020002697.1, read on the forward strand.
ATTAGTTTTTTTTTTTTTCCGGGACATATTCCAAGAATCGTAAGGCATACCCGTGCGTAAATCGCCTGCTTTGTACACTTGGATCATGTGATACGCAATGACAACCAGAAAATATCCGTTACACAGGATACATCATTGGCATCATGTTCCCATCATATCCATATTCCCATTATACTCTCATGATATCCTATACACTTGGATTCCCATGTATATACGATCAGGCACATATGCATGTATACTATACACACGTGATATGGTGGTTTCCGAAAATGGGGGTACCCCCAAATCAGGGATTGTCCCTTATAAACCATTCATTTTGGAAATTCCCCAGTGATGGAAAGCACCACGTATCAGCATCAGATTCCAGCAACATTTGCACGAAATCACTACGGGAAGCATTATTTGTCTTGGTCAACTCACCCTTTTACCATGGTTTTCGCGTGGTTTTCGCATGGTTTTCCTATGGCGGAGGTAAATACACCACTTGTTATCTTGTTCTTAAATGAGCAGGTGTCCAATCCACTCGATGAGAAGACGCAAATGAAGGCCGCTCCGCCTACAGGGTACAGCAACTCAGCCCAGAGTCCTGGGTTGGCCGAATAGATCAGATTTTAAAACTTATAAATAGATATAGAATGGTATATACACGGGCATGCACACTACTCTCTCTCTCTCTCTCTCTTTCTCCCTCTGTCTGTCTGTCTGTCTGTCTCTCTCTCTCTCTCTCTCTCTGTCGCGCTGTATGTCTTTTATTGACATACATATTAGACTTATCTAGTTTTTTTTCTTTGTGGCTTTCAGAAAATGGAGGAGGATATGGCCCAGCCACAAAATAAACCAGATTTTTGGCAGGGCATCTTCTTTTACACATAGCCGCGCCGTAAAAGGCATGATTTTTCTGAACAATTGTGCTTAGAGCATCTTGCCATGGGCAACGAAGCGCGAGATCGTCGGCGAGCGAGGGCCGCGGCGCTTCGAGCGCGGCGCTCATGCCGACGGGTGACCATGCTCATTGGTCAAGCAGTGACATCAGGACTGCAGTGGGGCAGAGCCAAGGAAAGTACCAGGCCCCCTGGAGAAAAAGAATATTCATCAGTTTCTTGTTGAAAAAGCCGGATAAGACCTTTGCTTCCATAGCTCGTTCAAAACGCTTTAGGGACCTTGCGAATTCTGTAGCCTCATTAAGGAGCTGGGCAGGCAGCCAGCCTCGGTAGTGAGGTTCCCACATATGAAACCTAAACCGTTTGCACCTAGCGAATCTCCTGGACGTGAGATCTTGCAGACTTCCTTCAGTAGGTTAGCGACGAGGCAGCCCTGTTGAGGAGGCGTCGAAGCGGCAAATCCAAACAAATCCTGAATAGCATAGTAGGTTCCACTTTTGGGTAGACATGGGTTAACCGATGAGTGTTTGATTTTAATAGCTTCCTTATTCCACATTGTTCGTGGCAATGTGGTTGGCTCTGGTCGATCAGAATCAGTTTTCTTGTGCATGCGTGATTTGTTTCACGAAGTTGAGTACTGGTGTGCCAGCGGCTGCATCATATGTCATTGTTCCTACCCAGCTGATCGGCGCAGGAGATCTGAGTCGACGTACGTTGGCAGCGAGAGGGGTGAGCTGGAGAGTGCAGAAGCGGCATAAGGGTGAGTTGGAGCAAACCCAATCCAAGCTTCCAACCATGCGCGCAGCGCGAGGCATTGGAGAGCTGACGCGCTCCCCCTGCTGTCGGCAGGGGTCGGCGGATAATATATGTATATATGTACACATATATATATATGAAATAAATATATAATGGGTATGTTCAAAATTAGATCATATTAGATCGTGTCAGGTATATCCTAAAGTCAACCGATTTGCTGCACGGCCCCAGGACGAAGCAGCTTCGTGATCACTTCTCTGCATATGGCCGGGTGCTGGATTGCGTTGGGGGGCTCAAGTCTAGAATGCCACTAGCCAACTGGGATGCACATCCAAATATGGATATATAATATCAGTGTATATAAATATATATATATATATATTAATATTTTTTTAATATAATAATATCACATATATATATATATATATATATCACACTGTATGTAGAATTCATTGTGAACGTGTTGAAGTGAACGCTTTGGGTCAACTGAGGTAGCCATGCGCCAACCAGATGGACGTCCTCGTGCCCTGGCTGAAAGATGGATGTTTACACTTTTACCATCTTGATGCTGTGACTGAATTGCGTATCAGAAAATCAGGGACACCGAAAAAACACGATAAACCACTTTTAGAAAAGAACTTTGCATTTTGTAACAGACGTCCATGTTTCAACTCCCACAGGTGGCTTCGGGTATGTGACCTTGGATTCACCGCAAGCGGCCGAGTTGTGCTTAGCACAGCCGCAAGTCATTGATGGACGGGCGCGGACGCCTGGATGGGGCGGGGATTGCCAGCTTTGGGAGCGACCAAAATGAACATGGATAAGATGGCTTTATCTCAAACTTGCCGGGGATGCAAAAGATGTTCTGTGTCCAAGTGAATCAAAGGCGCAGAACGCTGCGACCTCCAGTGTGGCCATAATTTGTAGAATTTTCCGATCCTTTTTGCATCTTTTTGCCTTGTCAGATTTGTGTTGATTGTGCCACCGGGACCACCGGGACCGGCATGGCAATGCACGATGTGTCGAGGTGGTGGATATGAAGCGCGCTGTGCCGGAGGGCGACATGGATTCAGCACCAACGACCAGGCGATGGATGGTATGGGATGGTATGGAGGGTTGACCTGATGATTTTCGTGCCGAAAGCGATTTGTCTGCCATGAAGGCATGATATGGCCGATGCCAGTTGTATATCAGCAGCATATCACATCATGTACAGTACTTTTGATTTCTGCATGTACTATATAGATAGATGGATAGATGGCTGGATGGATACATGGATAGATAGATAGATGGATAGATGGATATATCGGATAGATAGACTCATGGATAGACAATGATAGACAGGTAATGGTAGATAATGTAGGACGAACTGCAGTCATTGGATTTCTATCGCAGGTTGCACGTGCCGGGCGCAGCGCGCGTCCAACCTCCTGGTCTGGTGCAAGGTGGAGGATTCGGAATGGAGCGAGTTGCAGGCGCAATGCATGGAGCCGTGATCCCAAAAAAACCTTTTGAACCCAGAAAAACCATCCCAAACCTCTGGTTAC
>CAMXCT020002697.1:55000-89770 GCA_947184155.2 Cladocopium goreaui
GCTCCAGATCTTTGGGATTTTACCTGAAGTTGCAGAGTTTAAGTCACGAATGATACTGAAGAGGTTCGGGATTTCTAAATCGTAATATGATTCAAGTTGAAGATGAATGGAAAGGTTCAGTACCATTTGATAGTTTCAAATACGAATCATGACCATCCCAACATTTGATGATCACCGTGTCAAGGTGCACCGACAAGATGACCTCAAGAAGGTCCTGGCACCTGTGAAACCCATCCCTCGCAGCCCGGATTTGCAGATCAACACAGATGCCATCTTCGAAGATGGCTCCACTGACAGCAATCCCAGTCCTCCTGGCTTGTGCCGTGAGAACCAATGCGATTTGGCCGACCTCAAGGTGTTGGGGATGTTGCCATCTTTGGGTTCACTGGAACATGCTTCTGGCACCTGCAAGCGCTGCAACTTTTATCCCAAGGGTCGGTGTCAGAACGGCCAGAGCTGCACCTTTTGCCACTTGTCGCACGACCGGCGCAAGGCCAGTCGTTCTGAACGCAAGGCGCGGTTGACCGACCCCACGACACCATCCACGGATGAAGAAATCTTCCTGGGACTCCCAGAGGTGTCACCAGTGCCACCCCTGCTGCCCTTCGGCCAAGCGGTGGTGCCTCCCCCAGGCCTCACGAGCCTATTGGCCACACAGCCAGTGACTCCTGTGTGGAAGGATGAAGATTTGGAGTTGCCAATTCCATCCCCTTTGGGTTCCACCTTCATGAATCCTCTTTCCTTGACATCAACGGGGTGCTTGGCCACTGTGCCAATGACAAATCCAGCCACTTGGAGGCACTATCTGTCCCGAACTTTCTACAGTGGAAGTATGTTTCTTGGACCATAACATTGAAGATTTTGTGGAAATCCAGCCACTTTCAACATTTGTCCTTGCCTCAATACTTGGACCAAGGTGGCACCTCCTTCTAGCCCCATGACCGTGCTGCTGCAGAGCCATTTGGAGGTGGGTGAATACGTTTGGGAAGATCATTCCATCTCGTCCCTTGATATAACCGAAATATATCATAATGTATCCATATTTCATGAGAATCCTGAATAAAATAGTTATTTAATGTTACTTACAGTATATATTAAAATAATTATAACTATACATATAATTATATATATATGATTCCAAATAAGTCCCAACGTATATGAGATATGCACACATAAGTATACAAATTATTTAAGGGCTGCCGCCCCTGCCGCCGACCCCGGAAAAGAATGTGAAGAAGCTGGGGAAGGCCAGAGACTTCGGACAAAGTGACATAGTCGGTGGATTACCAAGGTCACAAGATTGACCTAAATATTCTTCAGTGCTTCGCACTTTCAGGCCCCCCCTTGTTTATATGTATATTTCATAAGGTATATTTAATATTTTTGAATGCAATATATTTGACAAGATATTTTGATATAGTAAGAACACCCACCCACCAAACCCCTTCACCCCCCTGAGCAGTTCCTCGACGACTTCAACCAGAGTCTGGGTCTTGAGCTCGTGAATTATTAAATAAACCTTCCCATTAACCCCCCCCCGTCTGTGGCAAGGTGCAGTGTTGTGCCATGGCAAGGCGTAGACACGAAGAAAGACACACAGTATGCATAGCATCCATTATTTCCGGTACTAATAGTTCAGGTATTCTATTCAAATTATAGGGATTTGGTATCGCAGCTTTAGGGTTCTTGGTGTCCAAAAAAGATGTGGGAAAATATGATGGCTGGACATGCTCGGCCATCGTATTTTCCCACGTCCTCTTTTTCTGGGTCCCATGGAAGCGCGGCAAAATCGGGAAAAAAAACAAACACACAAAATTGCAAACACGGAACAGAAGACACTTTCATGGTATTTGGTGTTTTCAAAGTTTCTTGGTGTCTTCAATTTTTTGTTGCATCTATATATATGTAAATATAAACATTTGCATTAGTTACAGATATATACCAGGACTTTGTCCTTGAAAATAAATACCATAGCCAGGACCATGACATGCATGAAACAGTAACTAGTCTGCCGAACAGGCAGTGTCCTGAACAGGGACGTTTTTTTTCTTTTAAATACTAAACATATGTAGTCCAGGACTCTGTCTTTGGAGTTAAATATATATATACCAGGACCTTGTCCTTGGAGTTACATATGTAGATATAGTCCAGGACCTTGTCCTTGGAGTTACATATGTATATATAGCCCAGGACTCTGTCCTTAGAGTTAAATATGTATATATATATATATACCAGGACCTTGTCCTTGGAGTTATACAAATATGTGTAGCTTAGTTCCACTTTAATAAACATGAGTCCAGATTTTTGTCCTTGGAAATTTCTTACCATGTCTTCTGTCCTTGCAATTTGATGGACTTTGGCTGGTATGTATGTATGCAATGTAACGTTATGTAGTGTAGTGTACTGTACTGTAAATGTACTGTAAATGTACTGTCATTGTATTGTATTGTAACGGAATGTAATGCAATGTAATGTATTGTAATATGTATTTATATATATATAAGTATTGAAATATAAATACATATATATATGTAAATAGAAACATTTCCATTAGTTACAGATGTATACCAGGACTTTGCCTTGAAAATAAATACCATAGCCAGGACCATGACATGCATGAAACAGTAACTAGTCTGCCGAACAGGCAGTGTCCTGAACAGGGACGTTTTTTTTTAAATACTAAACATATGTAGTCCAGGACTCTGTCCTTGGAGTTATATATATATATATACCAGGACCTTGTCCTTGGAGTTACATATGTAGATATAGTCCAGGACTTTGTCCTTGGAGTTATGTATATATATAAATATATATATATATATAGACCAGGACCTTGTCCTTGGAGTTATATTTGTATATATAGTCCAGGACGCTGTCCTTGGAGTTAAATATATATATATATGCCAGGACCTTGTCCTTGGAGCTATGTATATATATTTATATAGTCCAGGACTTTGTCCTTGGAGTTATGTGTATATATATATACATAGACCAGGACCTTGTCCTTGGAGATACATATGTATATATAGCCCAGGACTCTGTCCTTAGAATTAAATATGTATATATATGTATATAAATATATATATACCAGGACCTTGTCCTTGGAGTTATACACATATATGTAGCTTAGTTCCACTTTAATAAACATGAGTCCAGATTTTTGTCCTTGGAAATTTCTTACCATGACTTCTGTCCTTGCAATTTGATGGACTTTGGCTGGTATGTATGTATGCAATGTAACGTTATGTAGTAGTGTACTGTACTGTAAATGTACTGTATAGTAAATGTACGGTAAAAACCCTCAGTTTGCCCGCGCCAACGCCGACGACGTGTCCGAACATCAAAAAATACTGCGTTTTGTGGGACAAAATGCACATGTCCATGATCATGGCTTTCATCTTGCAACGCACAGCTTAGCTACCTGTGCGTTGAATGTTACAACAACATCGTCATCATCATCATCAGAATCATCACCATCATCATCATCATCAAACCCTTATTGAAGATCTTCAATGAATGTAGAAGTTTAATGGGGTGGGAAAACTAAACCCTTATTGAAGATCTTCAATGAATGTAGAAGTTTAACAGCGGTGGGAGAATTGACCCCTTATTGAGGATCTTCAATGAATGTAGAAGTTTAACGGGGGTGGGAGAATTAAACCCTTATTGAAGATCTTCAATGAATGTAGAAGTTTAACGGGGGTTGCAGAATTAAACCCTTATTGAAGATCTTCAATGCATGTAGAAGTTTAACGGGGGTGGGAGAATTAAACTCTTATTGAAGATCTTCAATGCATGTAGAAGTTTAACGGGGGTGGGAGAATTAAACTCTTATTGAAGATCTTCAATGAATGTAGAAGTTTTTAACGGGGGTGGGACTGCAATATTCCCTGCTACCTTTGTTGATCTTCCCAATTGAATGTAAAGTTTAACGGGGGTGGGAATTTATATTCCTAATACTCTGGTTGATCTTCCCAATTGAATGTAAAGTTTAACGGGGGTCGGAATTTATATTCCTTCAAAATCCCTAAGAAGTTGTGTGGGCGAACTGGGGGGTTTGCGCGTAAATGTACTGTCATTGTATTGTATTGTAACGGAATGTAATGCAATGTAATGTAATGTAATATGTATGTATGTGTATATATATAAGTATTTAAATATAAATACATATATATATGTATGTAAATAGAAACATTTCCATTAGTTACAGATGTATACCAGGACTTTGTCCTTGAAAATAAATACCATAGCCAGGACCATGACATGCATGAAACAGTAACTAGTCTGCCGAACAGGCAGTGTCCTGAACAGGGACGTTTTTTTTTTTTTTTAAATACTAAACATATGTAGTCCAGGACTCTGTCCTTGGAGTTATATATATATATATACCAGTACCTTGTCCTTGGAGTTACATATGTAGATATAGTCCAGGACTTTGTCCTTGGAGTTATGTATATATATAAATATATATATATTGACCAGGACCTTGTCCTCGGAGTTACACTGTGGTCTAGGTGAGCAAGGCGCAGTATTGTTAGTGGCAAGGCGCAGCAGCTAGCTAAAGCGCACAGTATGCATTCAGGTATCCAAGTGTCCAAGTTTGTCCAAAGTTTTCTCGTTTCCCTGTCCGGAATTCTATACTTGCAATGATCCACATCAAAGTTTGGCAATTGCAACGATTTCAATCGATTTCATATTTATATATACATGACATATAAAGTTTCATCTATGCACCCATCACTTTGAAGATGCAGAAACCACAAATAAAACCGCACAGAAACTTTAAATGATAATTACCTCAAATGACATCCTAAAGAAATCCTAAATGATACTTTGAAAAAAAAGACATCAAATGAAACCTGAACTGAAACCCTTGAACAACTGTAACGAAACTCGAAATGAAACCTTAAGTTGAAACCTTACACGAAACCCGAAAGAAACCCTAAATGAAATCCCAAATGAAACCCTAAAGAAACCCGAAACGAAATCCAAAAGAAACTCCGATGAAACACTAAATGAAACCCTTACTGAAATCCTAAAGAAGCCCTAAAGAAGCCCACTTGAATGTTTAGAGATCGTGAAAAGAAGTCCTGAAAAGGAACCCAGGTATGAAACCCTAAGGAAAGCTTCAATGAACTCCTGAATGAACCCTTACGTGAAAACCGAAAGAAACCCTAAATGAAGCCGTAAATGAAGCCCTGAATGAAGGTCCAAATGAAACCCAAAACGAAACTGTAAATGACACCTCCATCAATCCATAACAATGCGATTTTTCTTCCATGGGGTCTGTCTGCCTGAGAAACCCCAATTCGACTTTTCGCCCAGGCGTTTCAGCTTCATCGTTGTATATAGTAAGTCCCCAAAAAGGATGGAAACAAGAACCTACCTACCCATAAAAATGATGTTTTTAGTCATGGGGGATTCCCAACTGACCATATCCACGGTTTCAATTTTGGATGAAACATGCAGGTATCCCTATTGCAGGAATTCCCGATAGTGTTTCTGACATATCTGTTGGTCCATTTTTTTAGGGTAGCCAGATTTTTTTGGGCGATCACAAGTCTACGATACTCTAAGATGTGCCTCAGCAATTTGATGTGGCCGTTGAATGCATAAGTTTTCCTGAGGAAATCCTCCAATGGTTTATATGGGGTATTGCAAGTTTCGGATATACACTACAAGTTTCTCTTGATCAAAGGATGAAACAATTCTATATAGTTCATAAATAAATAAACAAATATATATATATATTTATTTGTTTATGTTTGTTTTTATGTGTATAATTATATATATATAATACGCACATAGGGGCCGAAGAAACCTGCTTCCAGGGAAGACGAACCGGAAGTAGAAGGAAAGAAAAGAAGAGCCATGAGGGGCCAGCCAAGGAAGTTGAAAGATTACGGCCTTATTTATTTATATATATATACTGTGCATATATGTATACACATAGTATTTTTTCAAATCAGCTACGCTGAGTGTTGCGTTTGAAAACACCAAGTCCAAGTACTTTGAGGGCTTGCGGCTTGTTGCACCGAAACGTTTAGTTTTTTTGGTATAGATGTTTGTAACAACTTGGGCCCCTTGTGGGCCAAGGTATTCACCAAATTGAACAAACGATTTGTTTTCAAATGACACGAATCAACAACTTGGATCGCAAATTTGGATGCGCGTGTCTATATACATGTACATATACACATATATCATATCACCCAACAACTTCATTTGAACATCACACGGATCTGCAGCCGTCCCAAAGATTTCAAGTGGCATTGGGTGCAAGCCCCAATCAACAGGGGCCAACGCGAAACAAGGCGAGGTTGAAACATTTGCGTGCGCGGTTTTAGATACATATTTTGAGTATGTACGCGGTACAAAAGTTTAAATGTCATTCGGTTTGCTCTCAATACAATTGTATTGCTTTGTGCATATCTATCCATTCCTGGTCCTGTATTTGACTGGTGCATTGCTGTGTAGGTATGGCCCGGGACGGCTTGAGCAACATGCGAGAACCAAAGGTCTTACCAGCTGACCTTAAATGCTGCGAGTGCTTGCAGGCCACTTTAAAACCTGCACAGTGGAGGTGGCCCACTTTGAAAAAAACCACCATCGAAATCCAAACTGACAACGACGATGACGACCTTACACAGTGGAAGGACGAGGACATCAAGAACGACGACCATAACAGTGTTCGATCTCTGGGCTGCCTTTGTCAGTGGGGTGTAAAGGGAATGCCAAGTGCGCTGTCATGTGCATGCATCATGAAGGATTGTAAACCATGCTGTTACTGCCGCCGGGTGACATATGCCAAGGTTTGTGTTGCGTCAGGGGGGTTCAGTAGTGTTCTCAGTCGTTGGCAAGAGTGGTGTGCTCCATTTTTGTTTGCTTCGCGGGTTGCAAGTGCAGCGCACACCATGGTTCTAGTTGAAAACGAAATGAAAACGATGTTGGGTATGATGCATTCCCCTCTGAGATGCTTGTGCCGTACAGGGGCTTGTATGCGAAGCGATGTGAGGCAATGCACATGTGACACTATCGAATTATATGATTCGTCAGTTGGTTTGGCAGACAACGGCAAGCACAACCAAAGCAATGCCCGACACATGCCGGAACCCATATCCAGCCAAAAACGGCAATGCACCAGCAATTTAAAACAAGACGAGTCCAGCCCCGTTGCTCGCAACAGTACTGCTTTTACACCAGGTCAGGTAAAGGCTAACTGTAAAAATCTTTCCAAGGATGCGCGCGGCAAAAACAAGGTCATGAGTTTGCTGTGGCAAGTAGCTGTCCCATGCCGTAGGGTAGGGCGCCGACGCATGGGTCAACCGAGGTGCAACCAGCTAACAAAGATAACGCCAGAGTGGAAGAGAAGGCAAAGGAAAAGCAATGCAAGCCTCAGATGTCAGTTGTTGAGGCGAAAAGTGCATGCAAGTGTAACCACAACAGATGGAGACACCCACGCGCTTCCTTATGCAGTGAGGTCGGCGGATAAGATACAAGCAAGGCCAGCAAAACACAATGCAAGGCTGAGATGTCGGTTGTTGAGGCAAAAAGTGCATGCAAGTGTAACCACAACAGATGGAGACATCCGCGAGCTTCCTTATGCAGTGAGGTCGGCGGATAAGATACAAGCAAGGCCAACAAAACACAATGCAAGGCTGAGATGTCAGTTGTTGAGGCGAAAAGTGCATGCAAGTGTAACCACAACAGATGGAGACACCCACGCGCTTCCTTATGCAGTGAGGTCGCCGGATAAGATACAAGCAAGGCCAGCAAAACACAATGCAAGGCTGAGATGTCAGTTGTTGAGGCAAAAAGTGCATGCAAGTGTAACCACAACAGATGGAGACACCCACGCGCTTCCTTATGCAGTGAGGTCGGCGGATAAGATACAAGCAAGGCCAGCAAAACACAATGCAAGGCTGAGATGTCGGTTGTTGAGGCGAAAAGTGCATGCAAGTGTAACCACAACAGATGGAGACACCCACGCGCTTCCTTATGCAGTGAGGTCGGCGGATAAGATACAAGCAAGGCCAGCAAAACACAATGCAAGGCTGAGATGTCAATTGTTGAGGCGAAAAGTGCATGCAAGTGTAACCACAACAGATGGAGACACCCACGCGCTTCCTTATGCAGTGAGGTCGGCGGATAAGATACAAGCAAGGCCAGCAAAACACAATGCAAGGCTGAGATGCCAGTTGTTGAGGCGAAAAGCGCATGCAAGTGTTACCACAACAGATGGAGACACCCACGCGCTTCCTTATGCAGTGAGGTCGGCGGATAAGATACAAGCAAGGCCAGCAAAATACAATGCAAGGCTGAGATGTCAGTTGTTGAGGCGAAAAGTGCATGCAAGTGTAACCACAACAGATGGAGACACCCACGCGCTTCCTTATGCAGTGAGGTCGGCGGATAAGATACAAGCACGGCCAACCAAACACAATGCAAGCCTCGGATGTCGGTTGTTGAGGCTGCAGACAAAATTGGGCACCCCAGGCCCATCAAATAAAAACAGTGATGCTAGAGTCGATGTTCCAACAGCACAATGCGGTTGCTCCGAAAGACTAACGGGAGACAATTGCAATGATACTGCAGCATGCCAACCCAGCTTGTGTAAGGAATATCGGTTTGTTGGCGGTGGGCTGGTTCCAGCTTCTACTTCCCCTTCCCGGTCAACTGATTCAAATTCTGCAAGCTTGCCAGTTTGTATTTTATGTTTGCGTGATGCACCTGACTATGCACCGTTCGGGTTTCAAACAACGTATTCGGCAAAGTGCGCAAGTTGCAAGCGAACAAACTGCAATCAATGCGGAAGCTGGGAAGGCGGAAAGTTCTTTTGCAAGTGGTGCTTTGACGAAGGCATAACGCCATCCGTAGAAGCCATGCAATCATGGAAAGCTGCGCAACAAACATGTAAAACCATGCGGCAGCAAACGGAAACGGCAAATTGGGACGACATACTCTACTTTGTGTTGCAACAGACAAATACGCCTGCCGCAAACTGTACTAGCGATTTGTACTTTGACCCGAAAGAAGTTGTGACTGCAATATGCTTATCGCACTTTCACGATGGCAATTTCGTGGAACAACTTCTAGCGCAAGAGTGGGTAAACACATGGTCTGGTTGGGCAGAGATTGCTGACGATGCGTCAAATGCAGTTTGGGAGGCTTTAGCTGAACGCTTCATGAGACTTGCCATGGAGCACATGCCGTCGAGCCAGAAAACCAACGCACAAAGAGTGCGAGAACTGCATGAACAAGGCTTGCAGTTGAAACGTGCCTCTGCGCATGGAGTGAATAATTGCCTCATTGATGCACTCTTGCTAGGATTGCTGGATGCTGGTCTCGTTCCAGAAACCATGTCTCTTTCGCAGAAGCAACGTCGTCACTTGTGTGCTGCCTGCCGCTTCTTCTTGTACAGTGAGCATGGCACGCCACCAAGAATTTACTTGGATGCGCACCGCGATGGGCCACGCATTTTGGACTTCTTTTTGCGGAAGAAATGGCCACAGGATGTTGCTGTGCGCATTTGGCTCTACAATCGGTTTGATCACCTTGACAATGGTTTAGGCACAGACGACGCCTTGCGGTGGATCGACTTCGAATGTGCTACAGGTGCCGCGGTAACACGTTATGCACTCCACGTCTACAACCAGACAGACGCAAATGAACGCGGCTATCATTTTGACGCGTTGTTGGCGCGACGCGAGGCAATGCACCAACACGGTTCGTCGGCAAGCAGCAGGAGCAGCAGTGACAAAACAGTTCCAACAAACATAAGGCACGCTGCGCCTGAGACATCTGAGGACCAGCAGCGTTTGCCTAAAAGAGCAAGGCTGCTCCATCCCAACACCATTGTTGCTCTGCGTGTCTTACGCCAAAATGGCTGGCAGTTGCATCCCTGCAGCTGGCCGACGGCTCAAAACTCCCTCTTAGAAGCCATGCTGCTGGCATTAAGTTTCCATGAATGGATTTCGCATGCGTATGGACAGCTCACCTACGCAGCTGAAAGGCAAAAAGTTTGCAAAGGTTTTCCTGTCGCGCAGCATGAAAGTTCTGGCGACAGCCTGGAGGCATGGCGCAACCGTCTGGAAGCTGCGGTGTGCTTTGTGTTGAAAGAATGTCAAGGAGATACGCAACGTTTGACGACAGAAAGTCTCGTGATTTGCATTCATAAAGGGAGCGCCGTGGACGTAATGAGTCCGGCGCATACTATTCATGTCGGGAAGGGTGCAGCATTGATTTCGAGTGTCGTGCGGCTGCTCGAATACGACCACATATATGATCATTATGATGCCTTGCTTCCTGTTCCGCCAACGGTCGAGAACGCAGATTTCGAACCGGGCGTAGAAGAAGTACAAGGCAGATTGGGCAAGGGCTCAGCTGCGGGCTGGAACAGTGATAACGTACCTCATGTCGAGCAGCTGGAGGAAATCCTGCAAAGGTTCTGTGATCACCGCGGTGCCCATATACAAGTGAATGAGGTAGATGCAAGAAGAATGCAGACAGCCTGGAACGACCGTGATGCCACCGGAACCGTATTGCACACCTTGCTACAAGCAGGGCTGATGTATGCAGATGCCGGCATGCACCATGCACGCCGTGTAGCAGATCAGTGGCGCGGTTTTTACACTGCGTGCACTCAGGGGCAAGGACGGCGCTTACGAGCCGACGTGCCCCATGTGTCGCGACCTTCGGTAGAAGCGACTGCTAAATCAGAGTCAGAACAAAAAACACACCAACAAAAGGATACAAATGCTGAGGCTAAGACGGAGCAGTCCCCAAAAAGAAAAAAACAAGATTCGCAGACAACGGGCCTGGAAACTGTCAAAGCAGGTAGCGCGCCTGGTGGCAGGCAGCAGGCTGAACCAAGGCCAAACGATGGTCCGCCCATCCGATGCTTACGAAAAAAGACACCAGCAGCAGAAGTGGAGCGCGCCTCTGTTGGTAACGCGGAGCCAAGAACAGGTCCAAAGCAGCTGGAAGAGACGGATGAGTCCGACACTGACGTCTACCCCCTCGGCGTGTGGCAGCCAAAGCATGGAAACAAAGATCCGCGCATGGAACGCGAGTGTGCCGTCCGGACAGCCGCGGATCTATTGAGTAAAACACCTACACTGCCATGGAACATCAGCGCAGAGAATGCAAGGCGGCGGGCATATGATTTGCCAAGTTATCATTGCGCTTTTCGCGAATGCGCCTTTGTATGCCAGACATCAGAAGAACTTCAAAGCCATTTGTGGAACAAGCATGCGCCTGCTTTGCTTACTGTTGACGCGCATCCGCACGCAACACACCTCAGCGCAACACAAGCTGCATATGAAACATATCTAGAGATTCTGAGTTGCCGTTGCCAGCAGAATGCACCCCTCGCAAACTGTTCTTTGGATCGGCGTTGCTTACGTCACTTCCGAGAAAATCTCAATCAAAGACGCGTCGCGGCTGCCATTTGTTTCGTTTGCGCGCGGCGGTTTCCATTCATGGAAGACTGCGGCCATCAGCAAATATCGTGGGTACAAGCCTACGATGGAAAGCGGCATCGCGTACTTGGGCAAGAGCCGGACAAGCTTGAAGCGCTGCTCGGGTTACAGAGGTATGAGGAGCAGTACGTGAGTTCCCTTGCTGCGAACACGCGTACGGCCTTTCGGCATGAACTTGGAACATGGACCTGTCAAGTAGCTTGTCCAGAGTTCGCTGTCACTTTAGTAGCTTGCCCCGAGGACAAAGTGTGCGACGGCCCGCAACATTGCCCAGCTAACCGTATGTGTGCGCATTGCCGTGTCCCCATTTGCGTCGCGTGCTGTGACTCGTTGTATCGTCATGGACAGAAGCCGGCAGAGGCGCTGACAAATGATATGTTGCTCGGCTACCCGCCGCGCGACCTTTACGCGCTGCAATGTACGGTCTTAGAAGTTTTGAGTGCGAGTCCGTGTTTGACAGCGTTGACATGCTTCAGCATTGAATGGCGGTACCTGTCGGACCGCAGCTTGGCGCAAGATGCCTTTATGAACCGCCACCGCCTATGCGCGAAAGGAAATGCCACGACCTTTCCGCTGCAATGGGAAGATCTTTTGTCCGAACTCGAAAGGTTGAATCCTACCGCGGGCGCGGCCGCAACGTGCCGTCTGCCACATGTCGGAGACGAATTGCGCGACAAGATTGCTGTCCTTATCAAGGTTGGAAACAAGCAAGAAGGAGCAACCGTGCCGCAAAGAATTATTCACCAAGCTGTGGTTCGGCGTCACGTGGTGGTCGGTTTGATCGCAGCCATGGTGTCACGCGGCCACCCGGCATACAAAGGTGTCGACATGGATGCCGTGACACTACGGGCCGAGCAGTTGCCAGAAGACGGTGTACCGGCCGAAATTGTCGCCTTGTTCGCGAATGATGGCACTTTGGCGCAAGTGCAACGCCAGAAAGCAGCAACGCCTGTCAATGACGCAATGACAGAGGAGCAGGTCGAACGCGAATTTACTCGCTTCCTGAAGCCAAATGCTGTCGTTTTGGAAAAATCAAGCGCAGGGTTCCATGACATTAACGCACGGCACGTTTCTGCAATGGAAGACATTGTGCACCACAACAGCGGAACCGCAGAAACTGCGCTACCCGAAGTCGTTTTGTATACCGGTACAAAATTGTTGGACCAATTTCAACCTACATACTTCGGATTGGCCTTTCCCTTTGTGTTTCCGTACGGTGTCGGCATGCCTGATCCACCTCGGTGGAGCAAGCAACCTAGGCACCGACGAGCGGCCATTGAACCGCGCGTCGAACTCAGCACGTGGGTTCGCGCGCTCGCGCGCCGTGTGGAGGCGCAAGTTAGTCGAGATTGGGTCTTTGGCTTCACATCGTGGAATCTCCTTTTCCGGTCTTCATTAAACCTATCACGCACAACAGATGCGTACTCCCGCATGTACTACGACGAAGACGAAAATGTTTGGGTGCAGCCGACTGAACACCACGTGGAGACGGCTGCAAAGCAGTTACTTGATGCTTTGCGCGGCTCGTACGTGGACGTCAATGGACAACCGCGTCCCGTCAAAGGAGATCACAAAATTGCAATACGTCCGCGGGCTAAAACCCATGGCTCGGAAGCTTTTGGCAAATATGCGTCATACGGCGCACGGCTTACCAGGCACGCAAGAGGCAAGGAAACGCATGCGCTTCGAGATCCAAGCCATGCGTATTCGATACGGCGTTCCTCTTTTCGTGACGTTTACGCCAGACGAAGCACATCAGCTGTTGTTTATTCGGATGGCACGTGTTCGCGCATCCGATCCTGTGCGTTCGGCTTCCATCGGTCAAGATTTCCCGGCGGGGTCAATAGAATTTCCATCTTTGAGAGGCACACCAACAAATTCACCATTCGAGCATGAATTTGTAATACCCATGGCGTGGGCAGATCGACGTGAGGTGTTGGCCCGAGACCCGCTGGCCGCCGTAGATGGTTTTCGCGTTCTCACGCACTTCATGCTGCGACATTTATTCGGGGTCCGATCTTGCCCTATGTGTCCTGATTGCAACACATTCCCCCGCGGGACTGCTGAGCCGTGCCAAGATCGTTGCGGCAGCAACGCGGAGCCTGGCGGCGGCATCTTCGGTCGCGTTGATGCAGTGTACATTTCCCTTGAAGCGCAGAAAAGCACCGGTGGCATGCACGGTCACGCTCAAGTTTTTGTGCAATGTCTTCACCAACACACATCGTTACAAGAAATTTTCGAGATGTGCGAGGCTCGTCTCGACGAACTGCGGCGCGCGTACGAAGAATATCATGGTCATGTCTGTCACGCGTCCTATGCCGGGCAAACTGCAGAAGACATGGAGCGTAGAATTCACGCGGCTGAAGCGTCCTGGCCAGACCACGAAGAGGATGTAGCTATGACGGCCATCCCGCAGTATCAACTGCAGCGAGCCCGGGCGCAAGATGTCGAGGCAGAGGCTGCTGAGTGGCGACGTATCTATATGGAAGAAGATGTTGTTGCGTTGCAACTGGTCAAGCAGCACCATTATCATCCATACAGTGAAGCAGCACAAAGCCGTGTACCATTGTCGGGGTGCCAAAAAAGTGATCGCCCCGGAGTCTGCAAAAGTGATTTTCCACGTACGCAATGGCTCTGCCCAGACGCGACTGTCTTATGCCCATGCAAATTGAAATCTTTCGGCATGCCTCTAAGCGGTCGCAAGAACCGACTCGGAGCTTTGCACGGCCCATGTGGGAACGAGTGGTTAAATGGCTGCGCGCCAGCTATGCTTGCAGGGCTCCGTGGAGCAAATTGCGATGTACAAGTGCCGTACAGGCTCCCCTATGCTTGCAACGTATGTGGGAGTCACGTGACGGCAAAAGAACGCCGACTCATCGCATTGGCTGCGCAGCGGGCGCAAGACGCGCAGACAGGGTATTGCGCAGATTATTGCTCCAAAAGTCAACCGATGGGTTTTGCCGAAATAAAAGAATTTCAAAAAGGACACGAACAACTGCAGGCCCAGTTGCACAATAAACGTTCGCTAGACGACATTGGCAAACGTCATGCAACACGGTTCCTTAGTGATGCATACCTGAAAAGCGTGGTTCGAGGTCAAGTGGAATGTTGTAATCTACGCGCAGAACACCACGACGCAACCGTCGTGGCAGCCGAGCGCATTGCAACGACAGCGTTTGCCAGCTTGTCCGGTGCGGATTTTGTGCGCGCTGTCTTACGAGTGACTTCACCTGATGCAGACGTGCTGCCTGCTCAAACGCGCTCCGGAGCGACGCGGTGGACTCGGCGACAAAAGTCCGGCGTGCGACATTTAGCAACAGTGAACGTGGCAGACGTCTATGGGCATCGACCTGTTGGGTCAGAGGTATGGTGGCTGTCTCCATATGAGTCCACCGCTGCATGGCGTATTGCTGTGCCCCGCGTGCCAACAACACGTCGCGAATGGGAGTCCGAAGAGGCAGCAAGCTGGGACGTAGAGCTGACGCACGCAGGGGTAACGCTAATCAACGACCAAACGTAGAATCAACGACCAAACGGAAGAGGACAAAGAGCTACAGTTGAAACCGGGTCTACATTATCAACTCAGCTTGAAGCCATCGGCTGATCGAATTCTACTGGAAGCCGGCACTGCAACAGAAATCTTACGGCACCGATGTTATTTGCAGCGTCGCATGCGGCCCTGTTGTCCCCATTTCGAGACTTCGCCGGTGCCCGTGCACAAGGCCGACGCAGCGGAAACGAATGCCCGCCTAACACTGACATATTTTCGCGCGTGGACGCTGAATGCACCTGCAGCCTCAGCTAATGTCCCTTTTGCAGGTCGCTTGAAATTGCCAGATGAAACCTGGGTCGCGGCCATGCGCTTGTGGTTGCTGTATCTCCCATGCGAAGAAACAAAACGATATGTCGGTAATTTTCTGTCTGTTTACCGCGTGCGGCCCACCAACGTCGAAGATGGCAATAATAGCGACGACAGTGGAGTAGATGAAGCTTTGGTGGTCACGCCTGCCACCTTGCCTGTCGCTATGCAAACGTCGTTTCGGCAAATCGGCGCGCGCGCTGCAAATCCAAAGCGTAGTGCTGCAGCTGCTACGGAGGATCCCTTGCTTGCGAGTTATCAAGCGGCAGCACAACAAGCTGAAGCAGCTTGGCAAGCCCCGCCCGCTGCAGTTACTGTTTCAGGCAGGAATCCATATGAAGCACAGGCACCGGCGGATACCCGAAAAGCTTTGAAGACGTTAGGCAAACGCAGTCAAACGCCGACACCACAAGCAACAGCACCGACTGCCGGATCCTGGCAAGCGGTTGCTCATGATACCGTGCAGAAAGTGGACCAGTTCCTCGTTGACATCAACAGTCGCGGGACATGCAATCCGGAGCAATTCGCATTCTTAGAAACTGTGTGTGCGAGAGTAAAAGCAGAAGCTGTGACTGGGCAAGATCGTGGCGGAATGGCCGAAACCAACACGGAGGCATTGCGGTGGGCTTTACACGGTGGACCCGGCACAGGGAAATCCTATGTTTTGAATTTGTTGCACCGCGAATTGTTCGAAAATTGCTTGGGCTGGCGGCAAGGTGTTGAATTCCAAGTCGTCGCATTCCAAGCGGTGAACGCTGAACCCTTAGACGGCGAAACGATCCACAAAGCATTGGGGTTAGCATGGCATGGAAATGACCACAGCATTGATGCGCAACGCATATTGGATTTAGCAAAAGAAGCGGTGAAATGGCGTTGGTTGCTCATCGATGAAATCAGCATGGTAAGTGCGGAAATGCTCGCACGCCTTGAAGCGCGCTGCCGTCAACTCATCATGGATCTATCAGCAACGAAATACGCAAAAAAAGGCGACCACTGCGTAGCACCTTTTGGTGGACTCAATGTTATTTTTTCCGGCGATTTGTGGCAGCTACCTCCGCCTCGTGGAACTTTCCTAGGCCAAATCCCATGGCAACTTGTCACCGGCATTTCGTCGAAAAAATTGCCTCTGAGCCTTCAAGGCCAGCAACTCGTTTGGGCAAGCAGCACCCAAGGCGGAGTGCAAGGTGTCACGGAACTGACGCGTTGCGAACGCACGCAAGATGTTTGGCTGCAAGAGCTTCAATCGGAGTTGCGACATGGACGCTTATCTGAAGACAATCATGCCTTTTTGCATGGCAAACCAACAAAGGTTTGCGGTAGCTGGTCGACCACCGCCGCGCAAGCGTCATGCGGGCAGGCTACTTGTCAGCGTCTTTCCGAATATGGATCAACGCCAACTACCATCCAAGCACTCGAGTGTGCGACTTGCAAGGCGGAGCGCGCTAGCAAGCAGTTGGTTGCGAACGGCCCCAATGACCCTCGCTTCGATAATTTGGAGTTGGCGCGTGCCCTTTTCCACACGAACGGGGTTAAATGTCATGCTAACAAACAACGCGCCGAACGCTGGGCCCGAATGCATAAGCAATGTCTACACTATGCTGTCGCCACGGATCGCATTTCGTCGCAGGCCCTTCACGAGAAACCCGACATCGCGCAAGACAAGCTCACGTGGTTGCAGCGCAGCGATGCCGACTCTGGCAATCGGTATGGGATCCTTCCTCTGTGCTTGGGTATGCCCGTACAAGCACGCGAGCATCTTCATCGCGGAGGCTTTAAGATTTTGCGCGGGTGCCGCGGGGTCGTGTGTGGTTGGTCTGCACCACCCACGGAGACAGCAACGCCCGACGGTAGCGTCATTTGGAATACGTTGCCTGAGTTCGTTTTTGTTCGCTTCCAGACACGAACGCGCTGGACAATCCCTGGGGTAGACGCAGAAAATGTTTTCCCAGTCAGCGTGCAAAGCAAGGACTGGTTTCTGGATGCTGGACGCACGACGCCAAAGCTCAAGGTAACACGGTATCAATTCCCGCTGGCACCGGATTTCGCTGACACATTCCATGCCGCACAGGGCAGTACCGCAGAGCCGGGCGTCATCCCCGATCTCTGTGGCGTGGATCCACTTGCCGCGTACGTCGGCATGACGCGAAGCCGTACACGACAGAAGATTTTGATCTACCGTCCATTCCCACTTGGCCCATTTCAAACTGGCCTCCCTCTCGGACGGCAACTTCTTCTTGGCGTGTGGAAGCAGGAGCCGGTGGACTGGGACGCGTTGCGCAAGAAATACTTGGATGAAAGGCCATGTCACGAGTGTAGGGAGATGAAGCGCAAAGACGCATTCACCAAAGCGCAGTGGAAACAGGAGACCTATCGTGTGTGCAAAGAATGCACTGCGCAGAAGCGCGAGGCCGGCACGCCATATCGATGCACACAGTGCGGGCTGTGGCATGCTACTTGTCACTTTGCAAGCAAGCATCAAAACCCCCGGTGGAGCATGTACCGCGTTTGCTTATCATGTGATGCTGTCAAGCATTGTTTTGCCTGCAAAAGAAAACAAACAAAGGAATATTTCTGCACTGCAGCGTGGACAGCCAGAAAGCCGAATCGAAGAGTGTGCTTGCAATGCCAAACAAGAACGCGTGGGTTTTGGACTTGCGCGGCCTGTCACCAACGGCGGCCACAGCTACAATTTTCGACCTTCCTTGTCAAGCGGCCTTCGGGAGAAGATGGAACTCAGATATGTAACGCTTGTCACGCAGAAATTGCGCAGAAAGTTCTTCGCAAGCGTGCAGTGACAGCCACCGTTGCACGGTTGGAACCGCTGCGTAAAAGAATTCGCCGTGCTGAGGTTTTGCGAGAGACATGGGAAGCAATTGCCCAAAAGCGAAATGCACAACAACTGCAGCCAATCAAACTTCCTACAGCGCCGCATACAATGAAGCATGATGGCACGCCGCGGACTGAGCACCACGCACCACGCGCGGCAACTGCAGCACGGCCAGTCTATCAGTACACATGTCCATTCTGTGCAATCTCTGTAGCCAGCAGCGTTCGCACAGGCCAAGTTGATCACCGTCATGCCTGCGGCCACGAGTTTCGCGTTCATGCTGGCAGCGTTTCTGGCCGCACTCACAAACACGCATGCCCTAGATGTGGGACCATCGTCTCGTCCTCGCAGGCAGCCGGGCGAATACAAGTAAAACATAAAACTCCTTCTGGCAAGACCTGCCGCCAAGAAAGCTGGCAAACATAGCCATGTCTAGCGTCAATCATGTACGTCCCGCCGAGACCGTGCCCAAACTTAGCCAGAAAAAGTGCCTAACGTCCCTTCTTAAGTCCTAGAAAAAGTATTCGACTTTGCTGCTTCTTTGTTGTTGTTGTTGTTGTCGTCCCCTCGCCACAGCAAGACAGCATCTAATTGTGTGCCGAAACCGTGGTCACACTTAGCCACAAATCTCCCTGTCATCCCTTCTGAAAGCCTAGCAATAATATCCTTTTCTGCCTCCTGCAGCTGTTGTTTGGTGGCTCCAAGCTGCAAGCATCAGGCCTCCAGAACGGACCCCTCCTCACAGCAAAATAGAAACTAATTGCGTACCGAAACCGTGCTCAAACTTACCCACAAAAACTGCCTAACGTCCCTTCTGAATTCCTAGAAAAAATGTTTGTCTTTTTCTGTCTCCTGCAGCTCTTGTTTGGTGGCTCCAAGCTGCAAGCATCAGCCCTCCAGAACGGACCCTTCGCCACAGCAAAACAGCACCTAATTGCGTGCCGAAACCGTGCTCAAACTTATCCCCACAAACTGCCTAACGTCCCTTCTGAATTCCTAGAAAAAATGTCTGTCTTTTTCTGTCTCCTGCAGCTGCTTGTTTGGTGGCTCCAAGCTGCAAGCATCAGCCCTCCAGAACGGACCCTTCGCCACAGCAAAACAGCACCTAATTGCGTGCCGAAACCGTGCTCAAACTTACCCACAAAAACTGCCTAACGCCCCCCCTTCTGAATTCCTAGAGAAAATATCTTTTTCTGTCTCCTGCAGCTGTTGTTGGTGGCTCCAAGCTGCAAGCATCAGGCTTCCAGAAGGAACCCTTCGCCACAGCAAAACAGCACCTAATTGCGTGCCGAAACCGTGCTCAAACTTATCCACACAAACTGCTTAACGTCCCTTGTGAATTCCTAGAAAAAAAAAATTTCTGTCTCCTGCAGCTGTTGTGTGGTGGCTCCAAGCTGCAAGCATCAGGCTTCCAGAAGGAACCCTTCGCCACAGCAAAACAGCACCTAATGCGTGCCGAAACCGTGCTCAAACTTACCCACAAAAACCGCCTAACGCCCCTTCTGAATTCCTTGAACAAATATCTCTTTTTTATTTCATTTGTTTCCTGCAGCTGTTGTCTGGTGGCTCCAAACTGCAAGCATCAGGCTTCCAGAATGGACCCTTCGCCACAGCAAAACAGCACCTAATTGCGTGCCGAAACCGTGCTCAAACTTATCCACAAAAACTGCCTAACATCCCTTCTGAATTCCTAGAAAAAATGTCTGTCTTTTTCTGTCTCCTGCAGCTCTTGTTTGGTGGCTGCAAGTTGCAAGCATCAGCCCTCCAGAACGGACCCTTCGCCACAGCAAAACAGCACCTAATTGCGTACCGAAACCGTGCTCAAACTTATCCACAAAAACTGCCTAACGTCCCTTCTGAATTCCTAGAAAAAATGTCGACTTTTTCTGTCTCCTGCAGCTCTTGTTTGGTGGCTGCAAGTTGCATGCAAGCATCAGCCCTCCAGAACGAACCCTTCGCCACAGCAAAACAGCACCTAATTGCGTGCCGAAACCGTGCTCAAACTTATCCACAAAAACTGCCTAACGCCCCTTCTCAATTCCTGGAAAAAATCTATCTTTTTTTGTTTTTTTGTTTCCTGCAGCTGTTGTCTGGTAGCTCCAAGCTGCAATCATCAGCCCTCCAGAACGAACCCTTTGCCACAGCAAAACAGCACCTAATTGCGTGCCGAAACCGTGCTCAAACTTATCCACAAAAACTGCCTAACGCCCCTTCTGAATTCCTAGAAAAAATTTCTTTTTCTGTCTCCTGCAGTTGTTGTTTGGTGGCTTCAGGCTGCAAGCAGCAGGCCTCCAGAACGGACCCTTCGCCACACCAAAACAGCATCTAATTGCGTGCCGAAACCGTGCTCAAACTGACCGACAAAAATGACCCTTCGCCACAGCAAAACAGCACCTAATTGCGTGCCGAAACCGTGCTCAAACTTATCCACAAAAACTGCCTAACGTCCCTTCTGAATTCCTAGAAAAAATTTCTCTTTTTTATTTTATTTGTTTCCTGCTGCTGTTGTTTGGTGGCTCCAAGCTGCAAGCATCAGGCTTCCAGAAGGAACCCTTCGCCACAGCAAAACAGCACCTAATTGCGTGCCGAAACCGTGCTCAAACTTATCCACAAAAACTGCCTAATGTCCCTTCTGAATTCCTAGAAAAAATGTCTGTCTTTTTCTGTCTCCTGCAGCTTTTGTTTGGTGGCGCCAAGCTGCAAGCATCAGTCCTCCAGAACGGACCCTTCGCCACAGCAAAGCAGCACCTAATTGCGTGCCGAAACCGTGCTCAAACTTATCCACAAAAACTGCCTAACGTCCCTTCTGAATTCCTAGAAAAAATCTCTTTTTCTGTCTCCTGCAGCTGCTGTTTGGTGGCTCCAAGCTGCAAGCATCAGCCCTCCAGAACGGACCCTTCGCCACAGCAAAACAGCACCTAATTGCGTGCCGAAACCGTGCTCAAACTTATCAACAAAAACTGCCTAACGTCCCTTCTGAATTCCTAGAAGAAATTCTCTTTTCTGTCTCCTGCAGCTGTTGTTTGGTGGCTCCAAGCTGCAAGCATCAGGCTTCCAGAACGGACCCTTTGCCACAGCAAAACAGCACCTAATTGCGTGCCGAAACCGTGCTCAAACTTATCCACAAAAACTGCCTAACGTCCCTTCTGAATTCCTAGCAAAAATTTCTTTTTCTGTCTCCTGCAGCTGCTGTTTGGTGGCTCCAAGCTGCAAGCATCAGCCCTCCAGAACGGACCCTTCGCCACAGCAAAACAGCACCTAATTGCGTGCCGAAACCGTGCTCAAACTTATCAACAAAAACTGCCTAACGTCCCTTCTGAATTCCTAGAAGAAATTCTCTTTTCTGTCTCCTGCAGCTGTTGTTTGGTGGCTCCAAGCTGCAAGCATCAGGCTTCCAGAACGGACCCTTTGCCACAGCAAAACAGCACCTAATTGTGTGCCGAAACCGTGCTCAAACTTACCCACAAAAACTGCCTAACGCCCCTTCTGAATTCCTAGAAAAAAATTCTTTTTCTGTCTCCTGCAGCTGTTGTTTGGTGGCTCCAAGCTGCAAGCATCAGGCTTCCAGAAGGAACCCTTCGCCACAGCAAAACAGCACCTAATTGCGTGCCGAAACCGTGCTCAAACTTACCCACAAAAACTGCCTAACGCCCCTTGTGAATTCCTAGAAAAAATCTATCTTTTTTTGTTTTTTAGTTTCCTGCAGCTGTTGTCTGGTAGCTCCAAACTGCAAGCATCAGGCTTCCAGAAGGGGCCCTTCGCCACAGCAAAACAGCATCTAATTGCGTGCCGAAACCGTGCTCAAACTTCCCCACAAAAATGACCCTTCGCCACAGCAAAACAGCACCTAATTGCGTGCCGAAACCGTGCTCAAACTTACCCACAAAAACTGCCTAACGCCCCTTCTGAATTCCTAGAAAAAATCTCTTTTTCTGTCTCCTGCAGCTGTTGTTTGGTGGCTCCAAGCTGCAAGCATCAGGCTTCCAGAAGGAACCCTTCGCCACAGCAAAACAGCACCTAATTGCGTGCCGAAACCGTGCTCAAACTTACCCACGAAAACTGCCTAACGCCCCTTCTGAATTCCTAGAAAAATGTTTTTCTCTTTTTTTGTCTCCTGCAGCTGTTGTCTGGTGGCTCCAAACTGCAAGCATCAGCCCTCCAGAACGAACCCTTTGCCACAGCAAAACAGCACCTAATTGTGTGCTGAAACCGTGCTCAAACTTACCCACAAAAACTGCCTAACGTCCCTTCTGAATGCCTAGAAAAAATATCTCTTTATTTGTCTCCTGCAGCTCTTGTTTGGTAGCTCCAAGCTGCAAGCATCAGGCTTCCAGAAGGGACCCTTCGCCACAGCAAAACAGCACCTAATTGCGTGCCGAAACCGTGCTCAAACTTACCCACAAAAACTGCCTAACGCCCCTTCTGAATTCCTAGAAAAAATATCTCTTTTTTTGTGCATCAGGCTTCGACTGGCTGCCTGCTACCTGCTTCTTGACTGCTGGCCCTGCTGGCTACTCGCTGCTGGCTGCTACCTAGAGAATCCTAAATCCTAGAGAATCTCTTCGGGAATCCTAGACTACAAAAACGCGGGCCCCGGACTGCGAAACATCATATTGCTGCTGCTGCCTGCCTGCTGCTTACCCTTATAAGTACAAGTTGCATGGCTTTGTGACTGCCTGCTGCTGCCTACTGCTGCCTGCTGCTGCCTGCTGCTGCTGCTGCTGCTGTTGCTGCTGCTGTTGCAAGCTTCCAAATGGTCGGCGGAAAATGTCTTATTCCCTGGCGCGCTCCCCCTTGCGTCGGCCGGGGTCAACATGGCACACGGGTCTGCAACGCATGTCATGTGGCCACAGTCCAAGCTGCCATCCGCAAGCGTGCCGCAGCGTTGAATGCAGAACCCCAAAAAGGGCCTAACGTCACTTCTGAAATCCTACTATAAAATTGAAACTTTGCCGCTGCCTGCCGCTGCCTGCTGCTGCCTGCTGCCTGCTGCTGCCTGCTGCTGCCTGCTCCTGCCTGCTCCTGCCTGCTGCTGGCTGCTGCTGGCTGCTGCCTGCTGCTGCCTGCTGCTGCCTGCTGCTGCCTGCTGCTGCCTGCTGCTGCATGCTGCTGGCAGAAGCTGCTTGCTGCCTGTTGCTGCCTGCTGCTGGTGCTGCTACTGGTGGCTGCTCCTGCTGCTGCTGTGGTGCTGCTGTGGTGCTGCTGCAATCAAACAGCCTCCAAAGCAAGAAACAAACAGCCAGACACCCTTTTCGAAACACATCCGAAAGAGCAAAAACGTAGCAATGGAACCCCAAAAAAGGGCCTAACGTCACTTCTGAAACCCTACTATAAAATTGAAACTTTGCCGCTCCTGCTGCTGCCTGCTGCTGCCTGCTGCTGCCTGCTCCTGCCTGCTGCTGGCTGCTGCTGGATGGGAAAACACCATGGCAGTGAAGGACGGAGAAACCCCAAAATTGCACCCCATAAACGCCTAACGAAAACGCATAGAAAATGATGATTTTGGTTGCTTTTTCCTCTTGCTGCTGCTATGAATTTTGGCTACCTTTTCCTCCTGCTGCTGCAGAGGCTTTTGCTGCTGCTGCTGGTCCCCGACCCGTTGTTGTATTTCTTGTTGTCCACAACCTCTCTTCCCTGACGCGCTCCCCCTTGCGGTCGGCCGGGGTCGGCGGATATATACTCTTTTCATTGAGATTTGGGGAGGGCTTGCGTTGGTTGCAGTGTAGAATCAGACCTTGGGGTTGTGGCAAGCCATCAGCAAGCTGGCTGGGGGGCAGGTGTTGCCGACAATTTATATATACTCTTTTCATTGAGATTTGGGGAGGGCTTGCGTTGGCGGCACAAACACACATGCAAGCAGACTGGGCTCTATAATATGCCCAACACAGTTTTTGCAACTGCTGGAAAAGCGAGAGAGGTCAATGTCTTCTGAACTGCTTTAGTCAGAAAGCGCACACGGAAAATATCAACACGAGCTCACAAAAGATTCGAGACACGCGTCCGCTGTATAGGCTTTGGCTCTGGATGTCTTGTCCAAAGAGGTGGAAGTTGAGGCATGGCCTGCTTGATGTGGCGTTTCCAGCAGCTTCAATCAACACATGCAATTGATTGCATTGTATCTTTCATAAATCGACTGGACAGGAAGAGGTTGACCCTCTGTCCATTGCTGCAGAGGACAGCCGTTTGATGTGGGCACTGTTTTGTGTGGTATTGCAATGTATTGCAGTGTAGAATCAGACCTTGGGGTTGTGGCAAGCCATCAGCAAGCTGGCTGGGGGGCAGGTGTTGCCGACAATTTATATATACTCTTTTCATTGAGATTTGGGGAGGGCTTGCGTTGGCGGCACAAACACACATGCAAGCAGACTGGCCTCATAATATGCCCAACACAGTTTTTGCAACTGCTGGAAAAGCGAGAGAGGTCAACGTCTTCTGAACTGCTTTAGTCAGAAAGCGCACACGGAAAATATCAACACGAGCTCACAAAAGATTCGAGACACGCGTCCGCGGTATAGGCTTTGGCTTTGGATGCCATGTCCAAAGAGGTGGAAGTTGAGGCATGGCCTGCTTGACGTGGCGTTTCCAGCAGCCTCAAGCAACACATGCAATTGATTGCATTGTATCTTTCATGAATCGACTGGACAGGAAGAGGTTGACCCTCTGTCCATTGCTGCAGAGGACAGCCGTTTGATGTGGGCACTGTTTTGTGTGGTATTGCAATGTATTGCAGTGTAGAATCAGACCTTGGGGTTGTGGCAAGCCATCAGCAAGCTGGCTGGGGGGCAGGTGTTGCCGACAATTTATATATACTCTTTTCATTGAGATTTGGGGAGGGCTTGCGTTGGCGGCACAAACACACATGCAAGCAGACTGGGCTCTATAATATGCCCAACACAGTTTTTGCAACTGCTGGAAAAGCGAGAGAGGTCAACGTCTTCTGAACTGCTTTAGTCAGAAAGCGCACACGCAAAAGTATCAACACGAGCTCACAAAAGATTCGAGACACGCGTCCGCGGTATAGGCTTTGGCTTTGGATGCCATGTCCAAAGAGGTGGAAGTTGAGGCATGGCCTGCTTGACGTGGCGTTTCCAGCAGCCTCAAGCAACACATGCAATTGATTGCATTGTATCTTTCATGAATCGACTGGAATGGAAGAGGTTGACCCTCTGTCCATTGCGGCAGAGGACAGCCGTTTGATGTGGGCACAGTATTGTTTGGTAAAGTATTGCGGTGGAGAACCGACGTGTGAGTCGTATCTGCAAGCTTGGTATTGGCAGGCTGTAGGAGAAACAAGAAAGTCAATCTTGAGAGTTGTGTTTTGAGTGCTGGTACAGTTTCTCAAAGAGGCTCCACACAAACACAGAGACAGACCTGGCTCTCCGAACAATGAGAGCAATGAGACCGCAGTTTGCCTGACTCAGAATGAATGCCTGGCTTAGGGTGTGTTTCAGTTGGGAAGTAAAAATTAGAGGGTTTGTATGCATGCTGAATCACACAGGAACGCAGAACAGTGCCTGTTGCAGAGGCTTTGGCTTTGGATGCCATGTCCAAAGAGGTCGAAGTTGAGGCATGGCCTGCTTGACGTGGTGTTCCGAGCATGAAGTGTTCCAAAGCAGCCTGGCTCACGTAAAAGAAACAACACACATACACAAATCAAAGAGGACTTACCGTGTTTTCTTTGTTTTTTTCGATTTCGTTTTGTTTTTTTCATTTTCTATATTTTTGTGGCGGTTTGGTCCGTTTTCCTGTTGTTTTTGCGGTTGTTTACTGTACTTTTTTGCATTGCTTTTTGTGTTTATTTTTTTCCTATTTAGTCTATTGTTTTGCTATTTTGGATTTGCTATTTTTGTTGCTTTATTTTTCTTGTATTTTTTAAAGCATGTTTTCCTTTTGAAACCACCTAATGTTTGGCCTTGAAGGTTGAAAGTGTAACACTGAACAGTTCATTGAATCGTCATCTTTCATGAATCGACTGGACAGGAAGAGGTTGACCCTCTGTCCATTGCTGCAGAGGACAGCCGTTTGATGTGGGCACTGTTTTGTGTGGTATTGCAATGTATTGCAGTGTAGAATCAGACCTTGGGGTTGTGGCAAGCCATCAGCAAGGTGGCTGGGGGGCAGGTGTTGCCGACAATTTATATATACTCTTTTCATTGAGATTTGGGATGATTTGGGGGGGGCTTGCGTTGGCGGCACAAACACACATGCAAGCAGACTGGACTGGGCTCTATAACATGCGCAACACAGTTTTTGCAACTGCTGGAAAAGCGAGAGAGGTCAATGTCTTCTGAACTGCTTTAGTCAGAAAGCGCACACGGAAAATATCAACACGAGCTCACAAAAGATTCGAGACACGCGTCCGCGGTATAGGCTTTGGCTTTGGATGCCATGTCCAAAGAGGTGGAAGTTGAGGCATGGCCTGCTTGACGTGGCGTTTCCAGCAGCCTCAAGCAACACATGCAATTGATTGCATTGATTTGCATTGTATCTTTCATGAATCGACTGGACAGGAAGAGGTTGACCCTCTGTCCATTGCTGCAGAGGACAGCCGTTTGATGTGGGCACAGTATTGTTTGGTATTGCTTTTGAGATCTCTTAAGTGATGTTTCTGCCGGCAACACACACACACTTTTGCAGGCAGACTTGGCTCTATAACGAGCTCAATAGCAGTTTTTGCACTTGTTGGGACTGCACGTCTTTGTTGGAATACAACTGGTGTATCAGTGCCTTAATGACAAGGCTGAACCAAGAGAGAACCGACACCCAAATGGCGAAGGACATTGGACTAGTGTAATATAGTGTAATACATTATATCCTCATGACATCCCATTAAACATCCTGCCTGAGAGGCTTTGGCTTTGGATGCCGTGTCCCAAGAGTTGGAAGTGGAGGCATGGCTCGTTAGAGCACCGTGTGAAGGGCTTGGTAGCAATGATGGGAGGACAAAGGATACGGAACAGTTCTGGAACAGAAAAGGCGTTCTTTTTTATTCCCTGAGATTACATGCAAGTCGCGTCCTGAGCCACTTTGAATGCGCAAGGCCGAGCCAGAAGAAGAACCAGAAGGCACTTACGGCAATGACGGCATCTATAGTTTTTGGGCAATCCAATTCTGATTCTAATCCGATTCTAATTGATGATGCATGGACTTTGATACAAGCTCCACATATGGACCATTGGAAGGACCTGCGAAGGAAGAGGACTGTGGCCACTGGCAGCTTTGCAACTCCAGTGCTCTTCTTGGGTTTGTCTGAAAATGAGGTATCCTGCAGGTATCCTGAATTCTGAAGGATTGTCAGTTTTGGGTATCACTTTTGGGCACCCATGTGACACATACAGTACGGCCTGATCATCAAAGCGAGTAGTGCAAAAATGTGACACTTCTGCGAGCGGAAAAATATGGCAACTTTTTTTACAATTCCCTAAGTCTAGCCGCCTATCCTGGGAGCTGCACATGATGGTACAGTTGGGTCTTGTGAACAAAGAGAGGTTTGTTTGTCGAGTGCACAGCAAGGGGATTACTCGTGGCATTACGGATGTCATCACAGATTTCCCTGCTTGAACTAGCTGTGCTGTAGCTGTGCCGTAGCTGTGCCGTAGCTGTGCCGTAGCTGTGCCGTAGCTGTTCTTGTCCACTCCGGTCGCAGGACATCGTGTCGCCATTCCTGCAGCCGAAAAAACCAAGACACGTGCGTCCACCTGCAGGATCAGGAACAGCAGCATTGTGCAAGATGCAACAATGAAGTGAATCTCAAGAAAGAATAACAGAGAGAGAGAGAGACAGAGACGTTCAAGCAAGACAATCTTCCTCATTGTGACTTTGCAGCTTGACACTGGACGAACTCTTGGATGCTCTTTGAAGGGCATGGGCCATCACCAAACAGAGGCTACTTTTGACCATGGGGATCGAATCAGTTTATCACCTGTATCCCATCCTATCCCTACTGTGATGTGGGGTGAGACTCTTGAATGCATGTCTTAAGAGAAACAGGCGCTGCTGCAGCAGTGGCGCACCGACTTGCACAACACACCATTGAAGGCACTCTGGTGACCTCTGGTGACCTATGGTGTACTTTGTGGCATGCTCTTTTGACATCTTTTGACTGAGAATGATCACATTATGATCACTATGATCACTTGGCCATGAGACCAATCCATGAGACCAAGCAGTCACACAGCTCTCACCATATCAGGTTTGATGAAGTTGCACGAGCAGGAGAACCGGGAGCTGGAGGCACGGGGCCAGATATCACCAGATATCACTGTTGTTTGTGAACCTTGACACCTTACCCATAGTACAATGCCTTACAAATCCTCCGGATCCAAAGTGACATGATCTAACAGCCTCTATGGCATAGCTATGGCACATTGGGATCTAAAGCCTGCAATGACACGGCTTGGCAGGCGATTGTGAAAGAGAAATTCTACACGCCTGCTCCTGGCACAAAGCTACCGACTGCCGCTTGTCACAGCAGATGTTGCCTGAATCGGGTTTGAATCGAGGAGCGTGCGCTGAGGTTATCCAAAGGTTATTCCATGATTTTTCTTGGCACATCTTGGGGAATCCTAGGGGTAACGATGGGTAACGATGAGTAACTGGTATTGAAAATTGGGAGTGTTCCATGGCTTCAGGTGCTGAGCTTGCCATCGCTTCCTATGGATCCTAGAAAGGTTGGACACCTGGGAGTTCCATAGAGTTCCCACAGTCACAAATTCACAATTCCTGCGAAGGCCAATGATGAGACAAAACGAATCCTTCGCTTGAACTATCACAGGTGCGAATCACTGCTACTGCTGTGTGAAAAATAGTGAAGCTGCATATTTTCTAGCGATGGAAGTCATTGGCCTTTGGTTGCAGGGTGGTGGGTCAGCCTAATGCATACCATCAACATAGACCAAAGTGAAATGCTCAGCTGCACAAAGTTTGGTGAGCTTTGGTGACCGACCAGTCAATGTAGCATGAACTAGACGACTAGATTGTACGTAGCAAACCGTGCTCGTTAGAGGCTTGGTCAACTCCGTAGGTTTTTGTTCAAGGCTCTTTCTTATCTTTCTTGCCAGGGGAGATATGAAACATATATTATCATACATTGTTATATATTGTATTATATTGTTATATTATGTATTATTATGTCAGTATACTAAATGTAATTCATTGTCAGTTCATGTCTGCTTTCTTTTTTGAAAACTTAACTTACTGTCTGCACGGTCCCAGACGCAAAGTTACTGACCACCTCCCGAGGTCAGCCATGGACATGGATCTCGGAGAGGAGCGAAATGGCAGCACTCGCAGGGCAAGAACAAGGGGAATCTGATGGGACCTGACATTAAAAATGTCAGTCCACCAAAGATAGATGATTTAAATTATGTATATGATACATGACGATAAACACACATATATATAATATGTATATATATATATAGAATAATGTACATATATGCATAGGACGATACATGTAGATATTTGATGGCCAAAACATCATCCAATCTCATCCAGTTGTCTATCCATCCAGGCCATTTAGCGATGCAATGCGTTGTCAGGACCTGAAATTGCACCATGATCCAGAGCTGCAGGAAAAACGTTTCCTCAGGCAACGAGTGTTTGGCTCAGCTTGCAACAGATGCTGTTCTGCTCGTCATGAACACACAAAAAAACGGTCAGGAAAACAAACTGTTTCAAAGAGCTGAATCGAAACGTGTGTTGCAGAGATCTGTGAACCGGATCCCAAATTGCAAGGTCACATACCAAGCGGTGCCTGGGAATTACCTGAACAACTGCAAGGACTCTTCCTTGTGGTGCCTTTAAATACATGTTCCGGATGTGCTATCCGCTGGCTCTAGCTCTAGCAGGGACATGGCTGTGTGTCAGGCCAACGTCTCACCGGCAAGGGCTGGCATCTCCAAGAAGATCAAACCTCTGGCAGTATCTCAGAGTGTGTGAATCTCAGACTATACGTAATTGGCACTGTTCCATATAGTATCTTTCAGTATCTTTCAGTATGTTTCAGTATCCTTTAGTTTTCAGTAGTTGCACAGTTGCGCCGCAGATCGCCGCAGTGTATCCTGGCACTCTTCATGCAGCCTGGCTGATCACTGAGTCACCGCATTTGCCGCCCGCCACTGGAGCCGAACGACGGCCTCCGAAGCTGAGGCCGAATAGATTTAGGAATTTCGTAGATTTCATATGATTTCATCAATTTCATCCTGAACATCTATGTAAGCATATCTAAGCCACATGCCCTGAAGTTGTGACTCTTGATGAAAGATCTCATATACATGCCATGATCATCATGACAATGCAAAGCTTGCTCATCCAACAAGTGACATAAAGTGACTTCATGGCAGGCCGCTTGCAAAGGGGGCAGACAATCTGCGAAAATTGGCAGATGGCTTGGACCTAAGTTGCTGGGAGTCAAGTCCTTCCTGCTCCCAATGATGCGTGAGACGCTTGTTGTTTGATGACTTCCAAACGCTGTGAAGTGGGGCCTTTTCATGCCCTTTCATGCCTTTTCTGACTCCCAAAACAGATCAAAAACACGCATAGATCCCAAGTGTCGCAAATTCACAGTTCCTTTTTTGGCCTTTGGCATTGAAGATTGCTGGGTCTAGTGGAACCCTGCTTCGAAGGTGCACTTCCATCGCGGATTTTACGGCCGTAAGGGTCGTTTGCTCTAGGCTGTAGTTCTGCGGGCTGTAGGCTTGGTGCTGGAATTTCCCGAGAACCATTTCAGGGAAGACTGGAAAGGCAGAAAATGGCAAAAAATGGCAGCAACACTTTTCTCCATGAGCGCCTTTTTATAGCTCCAAGCCTTGCACAGTCCTTGTTCATAGATGAGTAGACAGTGACAAGGCGTTCTTTCGCAGTCACCAAGACGGATGCTTTTGAAAGAAGTGCTCGCAGCTACTTGTTTGAAGTGGCCATACGTTTGAAAGCCAGCCGCCAAATTATTTAAACTGAGATGAGTGTCGTGTTTAACAAAATTAGCAATGTAGCTGAATGAGATTGAACGAAAGCTCACACAACCACACTTGCAGTTCTACAGGGTCCTTGATTTTTTCCGAGCAAAACCTGTTTGAACTGCAGAACATTCGTTGCTTCAGCTGCCGTTTTGGTGATTTTGGTGGGGCTGGCCACCCAAAGCTAGGAGAACCATTCTTGAAATATCTTGAAATGATGAACTGATGAACTCCAAACATCCGGGGCCACGCTGCCAGGTTCACTGCCCTGCTTACATCCTGCGCTATGATTCTCCAGACATCATTGAAAACTCAATCATTGATTGCCATAGACAGGCAGGACCTTGCATGAACTCGTTGACAGGAAAGACGATAGAAAGTCAACACTTTTCGTTTTGTAATGTTTTGTATGTTTTTGTCCTGTTTTCTTACTCTGCAAAACATGGAGATTTGACAAGGCTCGCTACTTGTCCTTCCAGCAGCAGTTTGGGGAGCTTCAACCCCATGAACAGCTGCGAGAGGACCTGGCTGCAAGCGGTTTTGGTCGTTTGATGGTTGTGACATGTTGTAACAGTTGATTTACAGTATATATATATACAAATGTATATATCATGATACATGTTAATATATGTATATATATACATGAATCCTGTTTGTAAAAACATACAATTGATATGCAACTGATAATATATGTATATATATAGTTACATATCACACACATATATATATACATACGCAGTGGACAAGAATCTAAGAAACACTTGATAATTTAAGAATTAAGACATGCTGAGATATTCCTTTGGCTCAAGCTTGTAGTTTGCTCCGCCTTAGATCATCTAGTCGACTGCTTTCAGCATGGCTCTCCCAATGAAGTCCGCAATGAAGGCCATGAAGGCCATGAAGGCGATGAAAGCAACGACGATGAAAGCTCGTGTCATGAAGAAGAAGGCAGTGAGCAAAATTGCTCGAGGCAAGCGTGCCAAGATCGCCGTCTTCAAGGGCAAGAAGGAGAAAACTTCCTCTGGACACACACGCAATGATCTCATGATCAACAAGAGAGGAAAAGTCGTGAGCAAGAAGGCCAGTGCTGCGGCCAAGAACCGCTTCAAGAACATCTCCGGCTGGAACAACGCAGTGATGCAGGCCAGGAAGGAGTTGGGCATCAAAGGTTTTTGTGCTGTGAACGGAAAGACGGCGCAGGGCAAGGCTCTCTATGTGAAAGCCAAGGCACTTTATGCCGCATGAGCACTTGGCAGATCCAGCTTTCGTGGTAGTTCACGGAGCACGGAATCCTGTCTTTGTATCTTTGCTGCTGACAGATTCTGATTGAGCTCAGCATGTATAGCCAATGTAGCTGAGCTGGCACTCTGATCATCTACAGCAATCTGGAAGTTGGACAACAAAAAAAGGGTCGTGGAGAAATGTATGTGCATAGATGGACGCGTCTACGCCCCAGCCTTCATGTCGCAAACAGCTCTGCCAACCATTGGACATATGGACATACATTGGCTGGCAATTCCTGGACAATTATACTATTCTATTCAAGAAATCAACCTTGATGCATTAGCGAATGTAGCATGCTTGTCCATACAGAACTGTAGATCCCCTTTTTCATCTTGTTTTAGACTTGGAAAGTAGCACTCACCTGTCTGAATTTCGCTCTGCGTGAGTTTTCTTTGATTGTTTGGCCTTGCAATCCTTGTCGGCCGGTAGCCGCCTAAAACTTCTCCTATGCAGGACCGATACATTTACAAAGCTGTTGAGCAGGCGAGACTGGACAAAGAAGTGGAGGACCATGTAAACAAACTTCTTGTGCGCTGGAGATCATTTGGTTGCTACATGCATCTACATGCCATCTTGATTTGTAGTTCCTAACTTCTGCGTGACACTTCACCAATGACAGCAATCTGCGCAAGGCCTGCGGTCAGCTGCTGTCTATGTTGGAACCTCCGCCACACGACATGCAAGAGTACCTGGATTCAACGGAGTCCACTGGTGCTGACGGTCAAGAGCTCAAAGCTGCACCTGGCTTTTGATTTTGCACAGCTTTGAGGTTTTTTGATGCTCTCGAGATCTCACGAGGTATTGCTGTTGTTTGCAAAGAGGGCGAGCCCATGTTGTTAGTGGAGCGAAAGACTGTTTCAGATGCCATCAGATTCCTCAATCTCAGTGTTCAGTTCATGTGCAGCCGCTTTTGTGCTGATGTGAACATCATACGATTGCCATTGATTGCCTGTATTTATATAATTTAAAATACCTGTTCAAAATGTGTTGAATGACTGGATGACCGTATATATGTTTGCAATAACTGAGGCATCACTGCCGTGTTGGTCCGCGAGATCAAACGCGAGCGGGTGCAATGCTGACCAAACACGGAGCAAAGCAACACAATTCACGATGATTGTTGTGGCTTTGCAGCCTGTTGATGCCTGTTGTCAAATTGTGTCAAAACTACTGCTGTCACAATCGCTTCCCAATGACACGACCTCAGGTTTTGCTGTTGCGATGTGTACAAGCGTTCCAGCAGCGGCAGCAGGCACTTCCGGATGCTGCAAAAGCAAAGGGCATCAAAGGGCAAAGGGTTTCCGATTCATTTCGTTGTTGGAGCTTGCAAGGTCGTCAGGTCGTCAGGTCATCCATTCTTTTCAGTTTTTCACTGTCGAGATCTGTCGAGAGTGCTTTTTATGGACTGCCAAGCATGCTGAGCGACGGCAGGAAGCAGACCTGAGACCGGTTCCCACCACTCTGGCAGAACCTTTGGCTCGGCTCAGAAGCGGCCAGGTGCACGATGCGACTTGCAGTGGTGGCAGGGCACAAGAGTTCTAAACCCGCAAGGGAGATTTGCACAAAGATCAAAAAAGAGGTCAAGGTAAAACGGGCAATTTTTCCTGCAGCCCTGGCCATTCTGACACTATACAAATCTGTGCACTCTTTTAGAATTTGAAAGTCTTGAAATCTTGCAACTCTTTCCAGAGTCCTGCAGCGGGCAAACTGCTGGACCAGGCAAACGGGCCAGATGTGACCCAGGCACTGCAATCTGGACATGTGCTGTCATGTGCAGTGGATACGTCTAGATACAATACGTTGCAACTGTGTGGTTTTTCAAGATTTTTGAACCAGAAATCTCCGTACCATGCGATCTAAACTGGCTTTTGCACACACTCGGCCAACGGCACGGCTCCTGTCGCAGCTATTTGTAGGGTGCTCGCCTGTGCTTGATCAACCTACCTTGATCCAGGAAGGAAAGGTACAATTTGACACTGTGCGCAGACACAATTTTCTGATCAATGCAGTTACAGCCAGTCACATTCATGAAACTTGGGCAGACTGCTACCTGCGATCCTGCTGCATAGATGGTGCTGCCAATGTTGGTGATGAATTGCATGGAAACAGAACAGATGACAACCAAAGAAACAAAGTGATAAACAATGATCAACAAAACAAGGAACGAAGCACCCCTCTGGCTCACTCCTCGCCCTGGTTGGGGGCCAACGGGCCAACTGCCATTTTGTCTCAATGATGCGCTTCTTTGGACGTTCGACCGGGAGCTCCCAGGACAGATGTGCTGTGGTAGACATGCGAGGACATGATATATATATATGTAGTGTGTATATATTATATACATAGAGATGTTTCAAATATATAGAA